>LNAC01001052.1:349320-399336 GCA_002007465.1 Ailurus styani | reverse complement strand
TCTCTGAGACCTGGGAGCTCGGTCGCGCTCAGACACCCCTGGTCTTTTTGTGTCCCCGTGGGTCCTGAGACCACACTGTCCCTGCAGGGGCTTCACCCCCCGCTTGGTCTCTGGGGTGACATCCCTCAGTGGAGCCGACTTCTCACAGTTCCGAGTCTGTGCTCCGCTGCTCGCTCCCTTGCCGGCAGCCGGCCCCTCCCCCTGGGGTCTGTCTTCCCGTCGCCGCAGATTCACTTCTCCACACGTCCTACCTTCCAGAAAGTGGTCGGTTTTCTGTTCCTAGAATTGCTGCTCTTCTTCTCTTCGATCTCCGGTAGAATTTGTAGGTGTTCAGAATAGTTTGATAGCTCTCTGGGTAAATTCCTGGGACCTGATGATAATCGGTCTCCTACTCCTCCGCCATCTTGCCGCTCCTCCGATTTCATTCTTTTTTATGGCTGAGTAATATTCCATTGTATATGTCTGTGCTTGTATGTGTGTACACCACATCTTCTTTATCCATTCACCAGTCAATTGATGCTTGGGTTGTTTCCATAATTTGACTATTGTAGATAATGCTTCTATAAACACTGGGCTGCATGTATCCTTTTGAGTTAGTATTTTTGTATTTTTTGGGTAAATACCTAGTAGTGCAATTGTTGGGTCATAGGGTAGTTCTATTTTTAATCTTTTTTATTTTTTAAGTAAGCTCTATGCCCGTCGTGGGGCTTGAACTCACGACCCTGAAATTAAGAGTCAAATGCTACTGGCTGAGCCAGTCAGGTGCCCCTATTTTTATCCTTCTGAGGAACTTCCACACTGTTTCCAGAGCGGCTGCCCCAGTTTGCATTCCCACTAACAGTACAATAGGGTCCCCTTTCTCCACATCCTCATGAACCCCTGTTGTTTCTTGTGTTGTTCATTTTAGCTCTTCTGACCGGTGTGAGGTGATACCTTATTGTACTTTTGGTTCACATTTCCCTGATGATTGACCTGTTACTTTTAATCCCAGTGTGGCTGAACTAGGGGATGCCTTGCTAGTTTTGAAAGTGCTTTTCAAATTTATTTTCTCTTTAAATCTCCACAATGTGTCTGAGATACATAGGTGAGGTAGTATTATTCCCATTTTTTCCATAAGGGAATAAAGTCTCAAAAAGGTTATACGACTTACCTAGAGCCATGTGGATAGGTTCAGAGATGCAGTTAGCGTGCAGATGTCTTGACTCACAGTCTGTTTCCACTCTAGCAGCCAATCTACTTGTGAATTGAGCAAGACAGAGAATGGATTGTGTGGGAGTCATGCCTCTGGCTGATGTTTTAACCATTATGGTAGGTGTATGTTCAGTGAAACTCACTTGTTTCCAAGACAACAGGATTCAAATGAAAAACCTCATCTGCGCGGGAGGAGGCAGATTCACTGTCATTTCTATCCCTTTGAAGAATTGCACATTTTGATGGGCAAAGTGCCAGAAATAATTAAGCCAAATAGCTCCACACAACCCTGTTGGAGCAAGAAAGCCAAAGAAAAGAAACACATTTATATGTATATAAATGTGGGTGGTGTTTCTGCTGTGACAGTCTTTCAACAGAAATCATGACAATCCAGGAAAATCCAGGAATCAGTCCCACATAGAAAAGAACAATAATCTGAAAAGAAAAAAAAACCCCACAAAACAGGAGCACCTTGAGGCAGAGAGATGGGGATGAGGGAGGAAGAGAAGGAGGAAGAGCTATGCAAGAGGAGAAGCTGCGTGGTCCCCCAGCCCTTTCCCTGGTCCCCACTGGAAGAAAGAGTGGATGAAATGATCAGATTTTAACTTGAATTCCCTGAGCCAAGTGGCCCAGGGTGTTCATTTTGCTTTTATTTACTTTCTTGTGAGGCATTCTAATTTCCCATTTTTGCAGTGGAGATCAGGAGATTTGGAGCCAAGCGGAGATGGAATACATTCTTCTGTACTGGCTGCATGCCAGCCTTTATTACAATTTTTAAAAAACTTAGTTTATTATGGGATGCAAAATTTGGTTTCTCAGGCACATGACAGGGAGGATACTCTTTTTATTTCTTCCATTCTGGTTTTTAATTCATCCAACCTTCGTGGAATGGCTATTCTGTAGGTCTTGTCCAAAGAATTGGGGATTCAGAAATGAGTAGGGATCATATTTAATGTACCTACTTGTGTGGTCTTCATAACTAAATACAACTGACCCTTGAACAATGTGGGGATTGGGGTGCCAATTCCCGCCCAGTAGAAAATCAGTGTATAACTTTTGACTCCCCCAAACTTAACAACGACTAGCCTAGTGTTGACTGGATGCCTTACTGAGAACATGAATAGTTGAGTAGCCCTTATTTTGTATGTTACATGTATTATACACTGTATTCTTATAAAGTAAGCTGGAGGAAAAATGTTATGAAGAAAAGTGTAAGAAAGAGAAAATTCATTTATAGTACCATGCTGTACTTATCAAAAACAATCTGTGTATAAGTGAACCTGCATTTCTAACCTGTGCTGCTCAAGGTATAAGGAAAATACCATAGCCTTGTTGTGAGCTACAGAGTCATTATCCAGTAAGTGGCATGTTCAGGCAACATTTATTTATTCATGTAGTCAACAAATCATTACTACCTCTTACTAAGAGCCAGACACTCGGCTGCCTGTGGGAGTCTCCAAAGGTGAACAAGAGCAACATGCATGACAAAAAGAATTAGTATCCAGAATTTATAAGGAACCCTACAAATCCACAGGAAAAGGACACATAAACCAACAGACAAATGAGTAGATGATATAGATATGGGAGTCACAGAAGAGGAAAGCATAAAAGGCTAAAGAACATTTGGTGAGGGACACCTGGGTGGCTCTGTTGGTTGAGTGTCTGTCTCTTCATTTCAGCTCAGGTCATGATCTTGGGGTCCTGGGATCGAGCTCTGCTGTGGGCTCTCTGCTCAGTGGGGAGTCTGCTTGAGGATTCTCTCCCTCTCCCTCTGCCCCTCCCCCTGCTCACATTTTTTTTTCTCTCTTTCTCAAATAAATAATCTTGGGGCACCCGGGTAGCTCAGTCATTAAGCGTCTGCCTTTGGCTCGGGTCATGATCCCAGGATCCTGGGATTGAGCCCTGCTTTGGGCACCCTACTCAGTTGGGAGCCTGCTTCAATCTCTCCCACTCCCCTGTGCTTGTGTTCCCTCTTTCGCTATCTCTCTGTCATAAATAAATAAAATCTTAAAAAAAGAATCTTAAAGAACATTTGGTAAGATGTTCACCCTCACTAAGCTAGTGAGGAAATGCAAATTAAAATCACCACAAGATACTATTTTATTTTTACCTGGTAGTATGGCAGTGATGAAGTTTATTAATATCGAGTATTATTGAGTTGTGGGAGGAAGGCTGTTTTCCTGTACTTCTGGTGGGAATGGTAAAATGAGCTTGACTTTGGAGGGCAATTTGACAGTATCTATGAAAGTTATTTATATCAAGAACAATGGGAAACCTAACCATCCCTGGAGTGGATAGACAGGGCCTGGTATGTTCATATGCTGAAACATTACACAGAAATTCAGAAGAACATATTAGAGCTATCCACATCAACATGGATTGATCTCAAAAATATACTGGAGAATTGAAAGAGCAGTTTGCAGAGTTGTATGTGCTCTATGACCATTTATGTGAGGGAAAAAAAGGCCTCCCCCCACCCAAATCAATACTACACAATTTCTGTAGTGTAGGTGAATAGCCTGGAAAAGATACATATCAGATTATAATAGTGGTTATCTCTTGGTTTGTGATGGGGAAATCTCTGAAGAGGTCCAGGGGGACTTCATCTATATTTGTAATATTATATATTTTAGGCAAACAGATCGTACATAATTTATCTGTTAAAAATTAACTAGAAAAAAAAATTAACTAGAAGAAAATAGGGGCCAGGACACAATTCATGTCTTTGAGCAACTTAATGACTAATGGCCTTATCCACCAGCAGAGCTGGGATTAGAACCCAGGTTTTCAATTTCCTGGTGCAACGACCTGTCTCTTGGATATATGATAAATTTAACCACCTGTGAAGAATCTCACACCCTGACTTGCTTTCTGCAAAGTGATAGCTTTTCCAGTTGGCATAAAGGTTAAGGCATTTTATTTCTTTTTGTGTATGGGGGTGGATTTTTCATTAACATTTTTTATTAACAAATGAATAAATGCCAAGAATATTTATAATGTATGTGTAAGGTATACAGAATAACAATCCAGTGAACTCACTCGTTAACCTACCACCCAGTTGAAGGAATAGAAGGCATTTTCAAAACATTTTCCTAAGAGAAACTGGGGAGAACATGTGGACTGTTCCATCAGAGACTAAAACCCGAAGCACTCCATGGTGGTCTTTCCCAGTCTGCATCAGCATCATTTCCACAACTCCCTAGCAGTGAAATAAATTAAACAAATGGCCCTATCCGGAAAATTGGAATCTTCTCCTCTTTGTGTGCTAAGTGGCTAAGCAGTGATTTATCTGGGCTGCTCCTAGAGGGTGAGAAGTCACACAGAGGTCTGAGAGACACGTCTGGAGGTAAATAGAGTGTCCAAGTGTATTTAGCTAACGATAATGCAAACCACAGAAAATACATAGCACGGAGGAAGGAAAATGTGCATTTGCTGCCTGGGAAGTAATTGAACATTTATAGTTTGGGAATAGTGAGTTCAGAGCTGGAGGAAAGAAGATCCTTGTTTTGGTCAATGGAAAGAAATCAGTGTTCTTTGGAACCCAATGGGGAATTAAGGAGTCCGTTTTGAGGTTCCTTAAGTCTTTATCTGAGAAGGGATTTAAGCAGGAACTGGTTAAGACTAGACCCAGAAAACATACTCTCCTCTCTCTCTCTCTCTCTCTCTCACTCTCAGGTACATAGACACTTGTAAGCAGGCCGGGAGCGGGCAGAGGAGGGAGGAGGACAGAGAGACAGAAAGATCAGAGGGAATAGGTGGAGTTTAATGCCACAGATTTGTCTTCCATGATCTCCTAAGGTATTGGGCATCACAAGCTCTTACACACATGGTATGAGAGCCTCACAGTAACATGCTGTTCTTTCCAAATGGAGGTTAGAAAAGTGCCTGGTGTTGTAATAGAGCAGAACTACAAAGGGATGATTAATGAGTACACAGAAGCTCCTGGCAGCCACGTGAGGCTCCCCAGAAGTCCCAACCCCCTCCTTGCAGATAGTGCTCTTTCCCTCCCCACAGCCCATGGGACGGCCAGATAGAACCCAGGATATAATATTTGGGACATACTTACACTAAAAAATGGTTTTCTGCTTAGCTGAAATTCAGATTTAACTGGGTATAGTTTTTATTTTCCAAATCCAAAAACCCTATGTTTATGAAATATGCTTGCCCTTGTTCCTCCCCAATTCCTTTTTAAATTCTGATTAAGTCAAAGTTCTGCATTCCCCAAAGACCCCGGGACTGTGTCAGAATGGCCCACGTAAGATGGTAATTTTCCTTCTTTAGGACCCATAGTCTAATTCTAAGGAGGGAAGAATGTATTCCTCTTATTTCCAGCAACCCCAAGCCTTGCCCCTGCTTCTGCTTGAAGATTATCTCACCATGTCAGAGAATTTCTAGTGCCTATTAGCCAAGAAGTTCTTTCACTCCAATGCCAGTGGAGAGGTTGTGACAGAGATCATTGTGCAAGAATATTCAAGACTAAGAAACGACTAGAATCTTATCTCTAAACCTTACAGAATCTAGAAGGGCAAGGCAGGAAGGGTCTGTTAGCACAAAGTACACAACGTTGGTCACAATCATAAACACATGTGGAGTTGAAAAGATGGGCAAGTTGTGTCTTTACTGTTCCCATTGGTCGAGTCCCCTTTCCAATCGTAGTTAGCCTTGGAGAAAACCTCGAAAGTCCCTTCCACTTTGCTCTCCTCGCAGTTGAAATCAGGAAGTCCTGTTACCTTTCCTGCCCAGGGTGGGGGAGGGCGTGGGAGGTGGAGAGGTAGGGGGGGCAATAGAGGACCATGACCTCATCTAAGCCAGTAGTTGGCAAATTACAGCCAACTGTTTTTTGTTTTTGTTTTTTGTTTTAAAAAAAGTCAAAAGATGAATAGTATTAAGTGGGTATGTGGAAATTATACACAATTAAAATTTTGGGATTCATAGTTTTCTTGGAACACAGCCACGCCCATTCTTTTATAGGTTACGTACGGTTGCCTTTATGCTAGAAGGACAGAGGGGAATATTTGCAACAAGGACCATGTGGCTCATGAAGCCTAAAATGTTACAATCTGGCCCTTTTAATATAAATTTTGATGACCCCTGATTTAAGCAATACATTTCTCTTACTAAAGGCAGCTGCCCATCTGAGAGTGTAGCTTTTAAGTATATTTACTCTCTGGGCCACAAGATCCCCTTCCCACTAGGAATGGATCATTTAGAATCCTTTAGGTCATCAGGGACAGAAAACCCAGCTCAAGGCGCCCCTCTCATCATGTCCAAACTGGCTGCAGTGTGTGACTGTTGTCATAGTGCTGATATGTAAACTTTGGTTTGCTTTGGAAACACAGTATTGTTATTATTGGAAAAACACCATCAGAAAGAATTTCACACGATCTTGGTTTCTATCTTCTGACCTGCCTTCCTGTGTGTAAGCTTTTTCTTTGACCCTTTCTCCAGAGCTCCCCCTACTGGTAACAGATAGGCTGTGGTAGGTTTCAGCCTGACAGCCTTGTTCCAGGCTGTTTCCTGACTTGTCACATATTGTTGTTGTTGTTTTAGACTTATTAATTTGACAGAGACAGAGTGAGAGAGCACAAGCAGAGGGCGCGGGAGAAGCCAACTCCCCACCAAGCGGGGAGCCCCATGCGGGAGTCGATCCCAGGACCCTGTGATCATGACCTGAGCTGAAAGCAGACACTTAACTGACTGAGCCACCTAGGTGCCCTGACTTTTGTCACATCTTGACAAACACAGAAGATGTCATTTGTACAGCACACTGAGAGAAGTGAGAGACCATAGGGCTTGGTGAAAAAATAATCTGTTATATATTTTTATAATTACGATAATAGAGTTTTTATAATTATGAAAAAGTATTAGGGAAGATATTATGTGTAAGATTTGTATAAATCTTCCAAGTAAGATCTTTAAAAAATTTAAAATGTGTAGTTTGATCTTGCTTGCATAAATATAACATTTTAATTTCATATTTTATTTGAAATGGTTACATGCATTTCCTAATCATGATCTCTTCAGTTATGACAGTCACTAAACAAAAACATGTGCTTCCACAATTAAGTGATAAAACATATAAAAACGTTTTTAAACAACCATTTTAGCACAGCTTAAATTATATTTACAAATGTGGCTGTTCTTATTTTTATTGACAAGTGCATTAATTAAACTTTCTTACAATGGTGACAGATTATTAATCCAGTAGAACTTCTGCATCTCAACTGCACACACGGTTTGAGCAATCACTTGCAGGTCACTTGGGTGCTACAAAAATGGCATCTAAGTCACAAATAGGGAGAAGTAACTCATGAGTACCGAGACAGAGATTGGGGACCTCGGCCTGGAGTGTGTCTCTGAGGAATGTCCAGCTCAAACAGCTGACCCTCACTGCTCAGCGGCATCCCAGGCTACGTGCTAGTACCCTGCATTCCCTAGACATCTGGAACGTGAAATTCATTCCCAGCAGCTCCAAGAAGAGTCCCTTGCTCTGCTTTACCAAGACTGTGTGCCCTGCAGCTGGCCAGGGGTAGGTAGAGCTCCTCCTTTGGCTATCTGGGCGCACCTTAGCAGGGGGTGAGGCAGAGCTCATGGAGACCTTGCCTGCAGACCGCTGCCTACAGGAACCATGTCACGCCCCTGGATTCTTCTCAGCTTTGGGGCCACTTTCTGGGGAGTGCCAAATGAGGCTACTTGAGGCTAGAGCTGACCTACCTGTGTGTCTTGGTCACCCCATGTGCCCTTTTGCTATCGCCAAGGCTGAGGGGATCAATATTGTGCAGAACATCTTTAAACCATGTGTGGTATACCAGCAAGCTCTGGCGGGGAGGCTCCGCCATGATGGATTCTACTATAGTGTTTCCTAAACAATTGAAGGAGGTGATTCAGGAGAAAGGTACCTTCCAGAACAAAGTTTGACTCCCATGAACCTGGGTTGCTTTGGAAACAGATTTTTTCCACTATTTTTGTTTACTTTTTTGTTGCTTGGTTGTTAGCTATTTCTTACATGTATGTGTGCGTGTATGTACATTAGTGATTGCTCCAAGTATTACATAGGCCTCCTTAACAGTTCCCAGTCAGCCTTTAGTTAATATTATTCTACCTCAGGGGGCATCTGGGTGGCTCAGTTGGTTAAGCGGCTGCCTTCAGCTCAGGTCGTGATCCCAGGGTCCTGGACCGAGCTCCGGTCCTGCTCCCTGTTCAGTAGGGAGCCTGCTTCTCCTCTCCCTCTGCTTCTGCCTGCCGCTCTCCCTACTTGTGCTCTCTCTGTCTGTCAAATAAATCCATAAAATCTTAGAAAAATATTCTATCTCACATGAATGTAAGAGTCTTGCAAGCAACTTCCACCTCCCTCACTCCCATCCTTTGTGCTATTGTTTTATGACATTTTATTTTGACCTCCCTCATAAGTGCCATAATACATTGTTATTTGGTATTATACCATTGTGTTTTTTTAAAAGTGGGTTTCTTGGGATGTAAATAAATATATATTATAAAATTCACCCATATCAAGTGCATAATCCAGTGGTTTGGGGTGTATTACGTTAACTAAACATCAATGGTAAAATATGTATAACAAAATTTGTCATTTTAACTATTTCTATGTACACTTCATTGGTATTAATTATGTTATCAGTGTTGTGCGACTATCACCGCTATTTCCAAAACTTTTCATCATGCCAAACAAACTCTATTAAACAATAGCTTCCTATTCTCTCCTTCCTGCAGCCCCTGGTAACTTCTTTTTTCTTAAGATAATGAATGAATTAATTAATTTATAGCAGGGGAGGGGCCTAGGGAGAAGGAGAGAAAATCCCCAGAAGACTCCATGCTGAGTGTGGAGCCCCACTGTGGGGTTTGATCCCACAACTCTGAGATCATGACCCAAGCTGAAACCAGGTCAGATGCTCAACTGACCAAGATGTCCAGGTGCCACTCATTTATCTGAGAGAGAGAGAGAGAGTGTGTGAGAAGAGAGTGAGAGTGAGCACAGGAGTGGGGACAGAGGGGCAGAGGGAGAGAGAGAATCTTAAGCAGACTCCACGCTCAGCCTGGAGCTCAATGTGGGGCTTGATCTCACAACCCTGAGATCATGACCTGAGCTGAAACCAAGAGTCCTCTGCTTAACTGACTGAGTCACCTAGGCACCCCCAGTTCCTGGTAACTCTAATCTACATTCTGTCTTTGAATTTGCCTGTTTTAAGTTTCTTATAATTGGAATAATAATTTTTGTCATTTTGTGTCTGGCTTATCTTCCTTAGCAGGATGTTTTTAAGGTTCATCCATCTTATAGTACATATGAGTACTTCATTTCCTTTTGAAGTTAAATAATATTCAGTTGCATGTAAATGACACATTTTGTTTATCCATTCACCTATTGATCAACTGGCTAATTAACTTTTAAGGAAATGAAGAAACAAGAAAAAAATGCCCCTTATAAACTTACCCATATATTTTGTATTTATGAAACTTTTCTTTCTTTTTTTTTTAAAGATTATTTGTTTATTTATTTGAGAGAGAGAGAGAGAGAGAGAGAGCGAGAGAGCAGAGTGAGCAAGAACACTAGTGGAGGGGAGAGGCAGAGGGGGGAGAGAGAGGAAGGCTCCCTGCTGAGCAGGGAGCCGGATGTGGGGCTCCATCCCAGGATCCTGGGATCATGACCTGAGCCAAAGGCAGACACTTAATTGACTAAACCACCCAGGTGCTCCTACTTATGGAACTTTGCACTTGTTTACATATAACTGAATTTTTATGTAGTCACAGTCTGAAAAATATCCTTTTAACATTTCTAAATGCAGCACAGGTCTGCTAAGGATGAATTTTCTCAAATTTGAAAATATCTTGACTTTTCCTTCATTTTGGAAGAAAATTTTGCTGAATATAGAATTCTAGTTTGACAATTTTTTTTCCTTTGAGCACTTTTTAAATTTTTTACTTAGCTTTATTTATTTATATATTGTTTTTTAAAATGAACATATATTATTTGTTTCAGGGGTACAGGTCTGTGATTCGTCAGTCTTACACAATTCACAGTGCTCACCATAGCCTATACCCTCCCCAGTGTGCATCACCCCGTCCCTCCCACTCCTCTCCACTCCAGCAACCCTTAGTTTGTTTTCTGAGATTAAGAGTTTCTTATGGTTTGTCTCCCTCTCTGGTTTTGTCTTGTTTCACTTTTCCCTCCCTTCCCCCATGATCCTCTGTCTTGTTTCTCAAACTCATCATATCAGTGAGATCATATGATAATTGTCTTTTTCTGATTGACTGATTTTGCTTAGCATAATACCCTCTAGTTCCATCCATGTCATTGCAAATGGCAAGATTTCTTTTTTGATGGCCATATAATATTCTTGTGTGTGTGTGTGTGTGTGTGTGTGTGTGTGTGTGTGTGTGACATCTTCTTTATCCATTCATCTGTTGATGGACATCTAGGTTCTTTCCATAGTGTGGCTATTGTGGACATTGCTGCTGTAAACATTGGTGCATGTGCCCCTTTGGATCACTACATTTGTATCTTTAGTGGGTAGGTTGTACCTGGGTTGTAGGATAGCTCTATTTTCAATTTTTTGAGGAACCTCCATATGGTTTTCCAGAGTGGCTGTACCAGCTTGCATTCCCACCAACAGTGTAAGAGGGTTCCCCTTTCTCCGTATCCTCACCAACATCTGTCGTTTCCTGACTTGTTGATTTTAGCCATTCTGACTGGTGAGAGGTGGTATCTCACTGTGGTTTTGACTTGTATTTCCCTGATGCCAAGTGATGTTGAATACTTTTTCATATGTCTATTGGCCATTTGGTCTCCCATCCAAGTACTAACCAGGCCCGACCCTGCTTAGCTTCCGAGATCAGACGAGATCGGGCGCGTTCAGGGTGGTATGGCCGTAGACTCTATTGGCCATTTGGATGTCTTCTTTGCAGAAATGTTCCTGTCTTCTGCCCATTTCTTGATTGGATTATTTGTTCTTTGGGTGTGGAATTTGATAGGTTCTTTATAGATTTTTGGATACTAGCCCTTTATCTGATAAGACATTTGCAAATATTTTTTCCCACTCTGCTGGTTGTCTTTTGGTTTTGTTGACTGTTTTCTTTGCTGTGCAAAAGCTTTTGATCTTGATGAAGTCCCAATAGTTCATTTTTGCCCTTGCTTCCTTTGCCTTTGGCGATGTTTCTAGGAAGAAGTTGCTGCGGCTGAGGTCGAAGAGGTTGCTGCCTGTNAAGAGGTTACTGCCTATGTTCTTCTCTAGGATTTTGATGGATTCCTGTCTCACATTGAGGTCTTTCATCCATTTTGAGTCTATTTTTGTGTGTGGTATAAGGAAGTGGTCCAGTTTCATTCTCCTGCATGTGGTTGTCCAATTTTCCCAACATCATTTGTCGGAGAGACTCTTTTTTCCACTGGACATTCTTTCCTACTTTGTCAAAGATTAGTTGACCATAGAGTTGAGGGTCCATTTCTGGGATCTCTATTCTGTTCCACTGATCTATGTGTCTGTTTTTGTGCCAGTACCATACTGTCTTGATGATTACAACTTTGTAGCAGAGCTTGAAGTCTGGAATTGTGATGCCGCCAGCTTTTGTTTGCTTTTTCAACATTCCTCTGGCTATTTGGGTTCTTCTCTGGTTCTATATAAATTTTAGGATCATTTGTTCCATTTCTTTGAAAAAAGTTGATGGTATTTTGATAGGGATTGCCTTAAATGTGTAGATTGCTCTAGGTAGCATAGATATTTTCACAATATTCATTCTTCCTATCCATGAGAATGGAACATTTTTCTATTTTTTGTGTCTTCCTCAATTTCTTTCATGAGTACCTTGTAGTTTTCTGAGTACAGATTCTTTGCCTCTTTGGTTAGATTTATTCCTAGGTATCTTATGGTTTTGGTAAATGGGATCAACTCCTTCATTTCTCTTTCTTTTCTTTTTTTTTTTTTTAAGATTTCGTTTATTTATTTGACAGAGAGACATACAGTGAGAGAGGGAACTAATGCAAGGGGAGTGGGAGAGGGAGAAGCAGGCTCTCTGCTAAGCAGGGAGCCCGATGTGGGGCTCTATGCCAGGACCCTGAGATCATGACCCAAGCCGAAGGCAGATGCTTAATGACTGAGCCTCCCATGTGCCCCATTTCTCTTTCTTCTGTCTTGCTGTTGGTGTATAGAAATGCAACTGATTTCTGTGCATTGATTTTATATCCTGACACTTTACTGAATTCCTGTATGAGTTCTAGAAGTTTTGGAGTGGAGTCTTTTGGGTTTTCCACATAAAGTATCATATCATCTGCAAAGAGTGAGAGTTTGACTTCTTTGCCGTCTTTGAGCACTTTAAAGATACCATTCCATTGTCTTATGGATTGCATTGTTTCTGATGATATCAGTAGTCATCTTTATTGTTGTTCTCTTACATGTTATACATCTTTCTGCTAACTGCTTTAAGATTTTTCTCTTTCTCTCTGGTTTTCAGCAGTTCGCTATGATGTGAATAGCTGTAGTTTTTATTCTGCTTGGAGTTCGTACAGCTTATTGGATCTGTAGGATGGTATATATATATTTAATCAAATTTAGAAAATTTTATGTCCTTACATTTTCATTATATTACTCATATATATTTCCTTGTGTTTCTCATTCTCTTTCTTCTCTTTTTATGACTCGAATAACAATTTTGTTGGACTACTTCATAATTTCCCAGGGTCATGGAGGCTCTGTTGATTTTTTTGGCTTTCTTTTCCTCTGTGTTTTCAATTTCTAGTTTCTATTGCTCATTTCCAAGTTCATTGATATTTTCTTGTTTTTTTTTTTAAGAGATTTTATTTATTTGAGAGAGAAAGAGCGAGAGCAAGTGAGCATGAGCATGAGTGGGGAGTCAGAGGGAGAGGGAGAAGGAGAATCCCCACTGAGCAGGGAGCCCAGGACCCTAAGAGCACAATCTGAGCTGAAGGCAGACACTTAACTGACTCAGCCTTCTGGGTGCCTCTCATTGATATTTTCTTCTACAGTGACCAGTATGCTGAAAAGCTCATGAAGTGAATTTTTCATTTCAAATATTACATTTTCCAGTTCTGGACTTTTCATTGTTTTGTTCAATAGTTTCTGTTTATCTGTTGAGATCACACATTAGTTCACTTGTCATGTCCATCTTTATCTTCAAATCTTTGAATATATTTATAGTAGTTGTATTAAAGTCCTTGTTGCTTATTCCAATATCTGTATTGTGTCTAGGTCTATTTTTGTTGCCCCCCACTCCATGCACTTTTTGACAGGTAACTTCTGTGAGACAGTTGCCTTTCACAATTCTGGACAGGAATCAAAGCACAAGTCACCTCTCCTGGGATGTTGAAACTTTAATTTAGATTCCATCACTCTCTCTGATGCCTACATGTAACTTTCTAAGCCCTCTTACCTCCCTTGCCAAGCCCTTTCCCCTTATCTTAACTCAGAGGTGGATTGTTTGTTTTGTTTTGGTTTGGTTTATTTTCTTTCTAGTTTGGAATGAGGGGCTGATGCAGAAAGTGGAAAAACTTGGCTCAACTGGAACTCTTTAAATTCTAGTCATCATCAGTGTTTTAACTGCAATGAGACTTTTTGAACTTAGGAGCTGAGAGTTCAGTGTGTGGGTCCTCTGACCTCAACATGCCAACTAATGCCAGGGATGGCAGTCAATTCAAACAGGTGGAAGTGTGAGGTGTATGTGTGTGGGGGGGTGGGTATTGCCAGATGAGACAAGATGGAGAGAAGAAACAAACATGGTTGTTGCTACTTCAATTGTTGCTTTGCCACACATTTTTTCCAGGGAGATCATAGTCATGTTAAACAGAGTTTTGTTAATAATCGCATTATGGTTGCCTCTCTCATTTATAAACTATACATTTGACGTGTGATACTGACTTGTAGACCTCTGGGAGAGCACAACTATATGTTAGACAATAATTTTTAAAGGTTGATTTTCATTCAAAGGCCATCTGAAAACATTAAGGGCATTTGGGATCCTTTGACCACCACCTTATAACATAACTGCTCATTTATATTGTATATTTATCGGTATTGGTGATCAAAGATTCCTTAGGGTCACGGATTTAATTTAATTTTATTTTTTATTTTTATTTTTATTTTTTTAAAAGGAGAGTTAAGTTGAATGTTCTTTTTTTTTTTTTTAAAGATTTTATTTATTTATTTCACAGAGGGAGAGAGATCACAAGCAGGCAGAGAGGCAGGCAGAGAGAGAGAGGGGGAAGCAGGCTCCCCGCTGAGCAGGGAGCCCGATGCGGGCCTCGAACGGATTTAATTTTAGTGCAGTGTTTGGTCTGGGATTCGGGGTACCCAGGGCTCTGTGGATATACACTTGGAGGACAACGTGGATTTTTTTTCTTTAAAAAAGATCTGTATATTACATGAATTAAAGAACTCAAACCATTCTTACTCTTTTATAATAAGACAGGTGTTGTCAGATTATGGCTCATAGGCCAAATGTGGCCTTTGGCCTGTTTTTATATGACCTACCAGCTAAGAACGGATTTTACATTTTTTAAAGTTGAAGGAGAAGAAGAAGAAGGAGGAGGAGGAGGAGGAAACAGATTTTATGTGGCCCACAAAGCCTAAAATATTCACTAAGTGGCTTTTTATAGAAAAGTTTGTCAAGCTTTGTAGTAAAGAGTAAAGGTGGGGAGGATGCCTCTGTCAGGCGAGAACTACGACTCAGAGTATTAATGTTCCCTTTCCTTGGGCTAAAAGGAGCTGAGGGGGAACTACAGCCTGTTTTTATCTTTGTGGAGCCTTCGCTTCTACACTGATAACAGAGAGTCATTGTTGGGGCCTGTGCTGTCACACGTGGGACAGACACACCTGAAGGCCCTGTGTATTTCCTCAAGGAAGGGACATCTCTCCAGCTGAGAAAGGCGGGCCAGAGCCAAGGAGTTCCTCTGCAGAGGGAGAGTGCCCAGTGGAACACAGACCTATGGAGTCAGGACTCTTCTCTTTTTTCTGCTATTTGCTTGCTGTGACGACTTGCATGACTGAGAAAAGAGAATGTGAATGTAATTTCCTGCTGGGTGCTGCTTCGAATTCTCTCCCAGGCTTTTGGGACACCCCCGTGGGGTGTTAGCATGTTTTATGTTAGGTGCTGGTGGTGAGCGATGCCATTCATTACCTGCGTGGCTTTCAGACTGTCTGTCAGCCTTCTTATAGCAATAAATAAGTGACTGTGGATCTCTAGAGATCGAAAGTCTTCTCTTTTTGTGTAATGGCCTGGTGAAAAGGGGCTGAAATATAGCTTTCCTCCAGAATTCCTTTATCATCTTGCTGTTCCATATTTAAGTGCTATTACCTGGAAGTCATTCTTCTCGGCAATAATTTGAAAGAAAGTTGCTTACAAAGGCATCAAGCAGAGGGGACAACTTATGGAGAATTGAAATGGGAGAGAGATTGAATTCCAGGTTAAATCCCTGGTCTGTCCCTTGAAACTGAGGCACATAGATGAGGAAGCAAACAGAAAACAGTAGGTAAACATGCAGGAATGTACAGTGGGTAATGGATATTGAAGGATGATCTCGTCATGCATGCTAAACAGATACTTTTATGAGTTTAAATTTAATTAGCATCTGGAAATTAACAAGGCTAGAAAGAAGGGCAATGTGTTTTTAAGTGATGGCGATGGATAGGTGCTGTTTGGTGCATATAGATAAATGAAGATTTAATTTGGGACGCATAATGAGCCAGGTGCCTATAAAATAATTTGTTTTTGTAGTTGCTATCACAGAACTTAGGAAATATCCAAGGTCAGGCAATTACTGTTATTACTGTTCTTCTTTGCTTAAATGTTGAAATCAGCCTTATAGATGGCTATCGATCTGTATTGTTCAAGTTGGATAATGTAGATGTTTTCATTGTCATACCTTCTGTTTCTTCTTTAAGGGATGAAGCATAAAAGTAATTTTTGGTCCTATGTCTTTTGTACATTTACCTCGAGTATGTGTGTGTGTTGGGTCAGAGGGTGCTCCCGGAGGAAAGGGGAATGATCTGTATCTTCTCTTCACTTCACACTTCAGCACTAAGAGCATTTGTTTTTTTGTGGTATTCTTGGAGGAAGGCCTGAGAAAGGAACTCGAGCTCGAAGAAGGGACCCAATTCCATTTGAAAATGATACAATTTCTGTTCTTCCTTTGGTCATAAATTCTATGGCTCTGTCTAAAGCATAAGTTGAGGCTGCCCTTTGTATCTCGAATGGTGCTGAATTGGGGTTGAGGTCAGGGTGCCAGGGCAGGGGAACCCCGTGGGTTTGGGTCAAAGTCTGAGGTGGCCCCACTGGGAGGGTTTGCTCTCCCATGGTCAGCCCCTCGTGCTGAGCACGGCCTGTGTGTAGGAATAAGCGTGGAGAGCCTCCACATCCCGCTTGCAGGAGGCGAGCAGGCAGTGATGTTTGCTGCGCCCTTACTAAGAGTTAAATGGCTCAAGCATCAGCCATGGGATTCCAGGCAGACAGTGGCTCATGGGAAGGTGGTATCCCTCTGTGACCCACAGTTGTGCACAGTGGAACCCACTTTAAGCTTCAAGCATCAGGATTGCAACTAACTGCCTTTCTCTGTCTCTCCTCAGAGTTGTTCCCTGTGAGTTGGGGGAGAGTCATCTTGGGCAGAAGTGGAAGACAGGTGGCCATATTTTTTACTCATACAAGGACTGAATTTGTGTTTCTGTTTTTTTTTTCCCAATCACTTTTTCTGTTGTTTCTCCCTAAGGAAGTGCATTTAGTGTGTGTGTGTGTGTGTGTGTGTGTGTGTGAGAGAGAGAGAGAGAGAGAGAGAGAGAGAGCGAGAGAGAGAGAGAGAGAGCACGCGCAGGTGGACAGCCAGGGCATTCCAGGGAAACTCAGTAACTCATACAGGTCTGCAGGCCTGGGGAAGGGCATACAGAAGGCCATCTTTTGCAGCCATTCTTAAACCGGGCTCTGCAATTAGACACCTCCAGGGAGCTTTGGGAAATGCACTTTCCAGAGCCCACTCCTGCAAGTTTGGATTCAGTCATTTTGAGGACCTTGGATTTTGTTTCTAAGAAAGCACCCTGGTGATTCTGTGGAGTAGCCGGGTTTGGGCACCTCTCAGAGCCAGGGCGAGTCCAGCCTGTACATGGGAGCACACTTAAATCTTTCCCCTCTGCGGAGACCATAAGTGTCAGATGACACATGAGGTCGTAAATTTTGGCATTAGAACCACTTTGTCATATTTGGGTCCTCATTGTCTCTTTGATCTTTTTAAAGCACAAATCCTAGCCTCTCTCTGCTTCCTGCACCTGGAAGCCGTCCCCACGACCCAGGGGTTGGGGGTGGGAGTCACTATGGGACCCAGGCTCGGACCAGGTGCTTTAACATTCCACCTATCTGAGTGGGAGTGGGAGTCATGCGGACCAGGCCAGGATTTACACAGGCAAGACCTTGGGGCGTTTCCTGGCCCAGGCCCTGCCATCATGCCCCGGGGAGTCCAGGCTGCTTTCCTGCCAGTGGGAGGCCGTGAGGTCTGTGGGCTGAAGGATCCACCCTTCAGGTGTGAAGGGAACTCGAGAATGTTTTAACATGGGCTGGACCCTCACAGAACCCTCGAGAAAAATAAAGTCAGCCATTTTGTTGTTATCATTGTTCCTCAAGTTCCATAGTGGAGAATCAGGGGCTAGTTTCCAAGGTGGGGATGCTGTTTAGCTTTTGTGTATTTTGAAATGGGGGTCTTGGGAGACCCAGTGGACAGTGAGGGCAGGGAGGAGATGGCTGCCCCTCAGGGAACACCCAGAATAAGAGTCGAGAAGTTGACGTGGTGTTTGTGCGGCGTTGAAACGGTGGTGGGGAAGCCGTCTAATTCTTCAGTGACAACCCTTTGTTTTAAGATAAATTTAAACAGAGTTATTAAGAGAGTTTCACGTTTGTACAAGCGCCTTTTATGAACAATAGTTTCCAAACCATTTAATCATGACCTTGGCACTTTCATCAGAACAGCACAATCCTCAATCTGTCCCTGGCTTTGCTGAGGAGCCGACACACTTCCTGTTCTCCTTAATCGCTTCTCCCATCTGGGAAGCACGGAGTCTCAGGAAGACACCTGTTTTCTCGCCTGTTATTTTCAAAGCTTGGAACCCTCGTTGGTCCCGAACGGTGGTGAGTGAGGAGACGGGGGCCAGAGAGGGTCAGGTCTCTTGGTCCTGGGGGGCCGAAATCACAAAATATCCGTGAAAGACCTCATCATCTCAGTGTCTGCCTGTGAATTCCCGAGTGAGGCTGGCATGGTTCATGTATTTTTTTCCTTAGTGAAAGGTGACTTCTGTTCATTTCAGGAAAAAGGAATTGATGGAGGGTGAGAAAAGGAAGGTTTTGAAGAAGAATTAAAATCAGAATTAGAAGAAAAAAGAAACAGAGTTAGAGGAGGAAAAAAAAATCTTAACTGAGAGAAATACCAGGTGTCCTTAGAAGGCTTGCGCCTGTATTTTAGATTATCCTGGTTGTGTCCATAAATAGATTTCTTGGTATTTGATAAAGAGAATGAGGCTTAAATGAGTAAGGGAATAACCACACTTTGAAGAAAGGTTCCCATGCTCATGGGATCTGAGGACTCAACCATAAAAGCTAGGGATAGGGTGGTGTGCCATGAATTTTTGGCCTTTTCTCAGCCTCTGTGTTGCATGGCAGCAGCGTTCCCAATGACATCACCCCAGGTGGCCTTCAGCAAGGGCTTACTGGCTATAGTCAGCTTTCCTGGCAGTACATTGCACTTTCCCAGCATTGGCAATTCCTACCTTTACAACTTCCCACAAGAGTCCCAGTGGCCCATACCTCCAATTCTTCCACAAAGCGAAGCTTGTGTGGAGCGATAGTGTCTCCCCCACAGGCAGAAACCACTGTGGACTTGGGCATGGCAAATGCCACCATGGTACTGGCCTGGTGGGTGGTGAAGGGATGGTGCAGGGAATGTCAACAAAGTGTAAAACCCGGGCTCTGCTCTCAAGTACCATGCTGTCCACCTGGGAAGGAAAAAAAAAAAAAAGGTCATGGGAAAGAGTTAATTAAGAGTGTTTATTCAAGCAAGTTAGAACTGATAAACGACAACAGAGTTCATGAGTGATTAGAGCATCATGGGGCTAATCAGCAGAGGTATTCTAAAAAGGAGAGCTTCAAATTCAAAGCCAGGTAATGTAATGAAATAATAATAATAATAATACCAATCATGAGCAAACAACAACATAATAAAATACTATGATGTTATTTTTCCAAAACTTGAAGCTCATTAAAAAGCTGACCTCATTTGTTATAGCATTTGTGAAACAGAAGAATCATTATCCTCATGTTGTGGCAAAGAAATGGAGGCTCAGGAGGATTGAGCCTTTGTTTCTAGCATGTTCCATACAGAACCATACTCAGAACTCAGATTGCAGGATGAATCCTTGATCTGCCACAAGAATCCAGTTGTTTACCAGCTCTTTTTCTTTCTTTCTTTCTTTCTTTCTTTCTTTCTTTCTTTCTTTCTTTCTTTC
The DNA here is from genome assembly GCA_002007465.1 of Ailurus styani. Classification (NCBI taxonomy): domain Eukaryota; kingdom Metazoa; phylum Chordata; class Mammalia; order Carnivora; family Ailuridae; genus Ailurus; species Ailurus styani. The sequence continues at coordinate 379,651 of LNAC01001052.1, read as the reverse complement.
TTTCTTTCTTTCTTTCTTTTTTTATTTTTGAAGATTTTATTTATTTGTCAGAGAGGGGGAGAGAGAGAGAGATAGAGCACAAGCAGGGGGAGCAGCAGGCAGAGGGAGAAGCAGACTCCCCACTGAGGAAGGAGCTGGACACGTAACTCGATCTCAGGACCCTGGGATTATGACCTGAGCTGAAGGCAGATGCTTAACTGACTTGAGCCACCGAGGTGTCCCTCTGTCTAGTTTTCTTAAAGCTCTTTCTGAGGATACAGTATTGCATTAAGTATGTCATCAGGCTAGTGGGAAGGGGAGTAGCTAAGTAATTTTTGGAGGCTTATGAAACAGCGTATTTGAAATTATTTCATTTTTGGACATATATGAAAAATAATATATATAGATTTATTAACAGTTATGTCTGATATACATAATCATGGGTTATCTTTATTTTTTTGATCTCCTTGTAAATTATAGAAATGAGTATGCTTTGTTTTTGTATTAAAGGGAAAAAAATTCCCCTAAAATAGTAAAACAAAAGAAAGGGTTTTAAGGTTTTAAAGCAATTTCTAATTTACCTTTAGATAATTATACCTATTTTATTTTTATAAAAGAAAACATTTTGCCAAATATTAGAATATTCAAGTTATAATAATCACTTCTTATAATTTTGCATATATTATCCATACACATAGTACTTTAAATTTACTGTAATTCCTTTAATCAGTTCCCAACTATTAGATATCTACTTTTTCTAACTTCTTACTAGTATAAGAAATCTCTAGTAAATGCAGCTAAAATGAATTAAAATGAAAGTAGAAACACCCTTCTCTTCCCCCAAAAGATTCTGAAAAATGGGCAAAAATCTTTTCTGGAAAATTTTATTCATTTCTCCCCCTTTTTTTTTTTTTTGACCAGATTGTGATCTTAACTAAGGAATGGAAAGAAAATAACATATGTTAAGTACCTACAGCCACCCACAAATGAATCTTTATAATACTTCTTGTTTTTAGTATTTTAGTTTTGTGTTTTAGTAGGTTTTAAAATCAGGAATGTTTAGAGTTATGGTAGGGAGAGCAGTCCATTTTAGATGGATATTCTTACTGTAAGAAGGACCAAACACAATCTTAGGTGATTTTACAAAATCTTTCAGTAGGATGGATAAAGAAATATTAGGGTGTATGTGTTTTGGGGGGTGGGGTATATAACTTATTGTTCACCTGCCCGGACGTCCCTGGAAAGGGTTGCTCCATTTGCTTCTCTGAAGAACAATAGAATACTTGCAGTTCTTGTCATGTGTCTCCCCAGTGTCCAAGGAAAATTAAATTTTGTATCCAGGAAATATTCCCATGTTTTTGGCACTGTGAGAGGAATGGGGGTGGGGCAACCTCAAAGATGAATCAAGAACCACCTCAGATGCCACCTCTTGACTGACATCTTCTAGAGGTTCTCTAGGTTCCCATAGGACATTTTTATTCCTCTATAGCACTTACCACATGATGTCACAATTTGTTCAGGAAATTCTCTTTTTTTTTTCAGATGACAGGACTTGCACAGAAGGTTCCTATTGAATCTTAGACTCTGCAGGCATCTTCAGTGCGTGGGGGCAAGCACGACGATTTGTTCAAGGGTTTGTCCCCATCCAGTAGGTGGTGAACTTCCCTGGGGAAGTCCCTAGAAAAGGCCTCATGTTTATTGAATGAATGGTGAATGAGTTGGCTCATGAAGGATGATCACAACTCTGTCATACACAGAATGGAGAGAAAGGGAAGAGAAAGACCAGGCAAAACCTTTCATGGAGGTGAAATGATGGCTTGAAGACACTGTGAGATGTTTGTCACCTCTGCCCTGTATTTGGCTTCTGTCACTGAATTGACCCTGCTTGCCTGCATGTATTGAAGATTCCTGCTGAGTCTAAGATTTGGTGGGGATCTTCAGTACGAGTCCTGCAGAGAGGCTGGAGTCATCTTGAAAGAGGTTTCCTGAAAAGCTGAAAATGTGAGTAGGTAGTTGGCAAAGTTGAGTTGGTGGCAGGAGAGCAGCTGGATTTCTGTCTTCTGACCTCACATTAAAATAGAAGTTTTCATCGTCCTCATTTCTCCAAGCCTTGACTTTTCTCTCCCCCTTTAAGAGAAACTGTCATTTCTTGTTTGCTCCACAAAACAAATGCAAAAATTATTTAAGAAATCCAGATGGACCATTTTTGTCAAAGACTCTGGTTGCAGAGTTGACAGCTGTCCCCTGATACCTGTCCTCCCCTTCTTTCACAATGGTAGGAGCCCAGATTTTTGGCTTGGCACATGGATGCCCAGAATAAAACCTTTATTTCTTTTAAGCTTTCCTTCTAGCTATTTAACTCACGTTAGCTAAGTTCTGGCTAATGGACATTTGTGGAAGTGGTGAATGCAACTTACAGGAGCTGTCCTTAAAGGAGAGGGAATGTGCGGGTCTCTTCTTCTTGTTGGCAGGAGTGTAGATGTGATAGCTTAACTCCAGCAGCCATTATGGATCATGAAGTAACCATGGGGCTGGAAGAAGTGACCCCATAGCAGAACAGCAAGATCGTAGAAGCCTGGGTCCCTGAGAGTGTGGAGCCCTATTCCAGCTCTGGACTAACCAACCACTCTACTTTTTGAAAGTTGGAGAGATAAACTGATTTGTTTAAGCCATAGTTATTTTGGATTATTCCATTACTCACAGCAGAACTTAATTCTTACTAATACAGCAACTGTGAGTTGAGGAGAACATTTTGCTGATTTACTTCAACGAGGCAGATCACAAATCTGTCACCCTGAACCCAGCACTTCCCCTGGGAGCTTGGCTGGTAGTGTAGTGTGAACTGGAGGCCAAAAACCTTACCAGAAGCGTGTGGTTGAGATTTTAGAAAGGGTTTTGGTCAGGGAGGGATGGAACACAGGGGAGAGGGCCATGGCCTTGTGGTCAGAAAGACTTGGGTTAAAACACTGGATCTATCATTTACAATTTGTGTGATTTGAACTTCAGCTTCTGAGTTATGACTATTAATCAGGTACTGAGAACTTGTCAGTACCTGACACATAATAGGCACTAAAAACATAGCTATTATTATTAAAATACACTAAGTGTTAATAGAACCTTATAACTCAAGGTTTGTAACATTCTTGCTTTCGTGTCTGATACCAAGACATTGACTCATGTTACCTGAATCAATTCTCACAAATAGAAATATAAAAGCTTTAAGCAAAACCTCCTGAAAGCAAAAATTTCTTTCAGTACCTAATAAGATGTTTCTGCTCAATAATAAGTATGAAGTGATGTCTTCTCCTTTTTATAACAAACAAAAGCAAATCTCTACTGCAGAATGGGACTGTAAATAGTTATCTTGAATCAGGATTCTTGATCTCAGGAAGCAGAACCATAGAGGCTAATTGTAATAGAAAGAAATTTGTTACAGTGTGTTAGTAGCTTCTGGAATTCCCAGGAAAAACAGAGGACCAGGGTTAGAAGGGACCAGGCAGGAGCAGCGCAGCCTGAAGAAACTCCAACTGTGTGAAATGATGGGTCTAGGGAAAACCCCACTGGAGTGCCTGCCCACTGCTGGGCAACTATGAGTTAGGGATTGGAGACTGGAACCCCAGCCACAGCTGCCACAGAATAGAGCTTTGGCAGCCACACTGGCCTGTCTCCCACATTACCACTGCCTATGTGGCTTAGTTGGACCCTTAAAGTCTATGCGATGTTGGGTAGAGCCTGGATCACAGGCAGGCACAAAGGAGGGGGAGATGTAGTTTTGAAACTCTTTGGACCATAGAACAAGAAGGGTTAGCCTGTCTTTGCGTGGGTTTCCCCAGAATGCAGAGCCTGAGACAAGGGTTTTTATTTTGGGAAGTGATCCTAGGGGAGAGAAATGGGGGGTTAAGAAGATCTTTAAGTCAGAGATAATGACATTAGTTTAAATTGACAAGTTCAGCGATTCTGGCCATCAATGTAAATAAAGGCACAAGAGCTAAACACAGTTCAGGATGGACATAAATTCCCCCCCGTCATGAGGATTCACTGTAAAAATCATACCTGCCATAGGTTGGAGGCAGAAGTTGTGCTGCCAGGAGGTGACTGTGGTAGTATTAGCAGAGAATGCAGGGCTCAAGATAGGAGAGGGACTGCGAGGAGCAAAAGAATGGGGCTCATGGTGTCTCACTGATGGGTCTTGATGCCTAACAGCTTAGAGAGGGGAGGAGGACAGCTTGAGATGGTGCTGTGTGTCTGGCCTTGGTGCTCTGGAGCTTGGCATTGTCTTCCATTGGGACCTGGAATCCTGGAGAGGGCACATGTATGGGATGGAGATGGTAGGATGATGAGTTCATTTTGCATATGCTGAGCTCCAGGTACCTGTGTGTACAGTATCATCGGGAATGTGGGTCTGGAGTCAGGAGAGAGGCCATGGCTGGGAATTTAGATGTAAGAATCTTCAACACTTCAAGGGAAAGTAAAGGAATAGGAATTGGCAAAGGAGGCTGAGAAGCCCCACACACCCCTGCCAGACCAGACACGTCTGTCCTTCTCTCCCCTCTCCTGGCTACAGGTGTAGGCACACAACCTGCTTCTCTTCATCCTGGGCATTGACGTTGCCACTTCTGGCCCCCATTATGGTTCTGTCCTCCTGGGGAGGTGGTGTCCCCAGCTCCCTCTAATTCCTCTGGATCCCTGAAGACGAGAAACCGGGTTTTCTTATTTACTTGTCTGTTTATTTCTGAAATAAATTTTACTCCTAATCACTGCTGCCTAATATAATGGGAATAATAAAATCCACAAACTCATAAGATTTAGAGAATCTTAAAAAAGTCATATGGTTTTGATTCCCTGTCTGTGTTCCTGACTCCCTTGCTGAGACGGTAACTGGAATTACCCCAATTCCTTCTCTCTGCTTTCATGGCTAACCCCTCTCTCTCCTTCTGAGACATGGGCTCAGTGATGGAATTTGTGCAAAAAGATATATGTCTTTTGTTCCCACAAGGGGAATTTGCAGGTTTGAGAGCCTCCCCACAAACCAACGCCATCCACATTCTCTTGGCTTCTGCCCTGTGTAGGATTTGGGCTCTCTGAATGGTGTTGCCCAAGCCAAGAATCAAGGGGCCTTCAAGAAAGGTCATTGTCAGCTGTGTGGTGTGCTTGTGAAGGTCGATAAAGGGGAGGACTGAGAAGAAGCTATTAGACTTGACAGCCACGGGGTAATTGGTGATTCCTGCGGTTGGATAGATCATGCAGCACACAGTTAGGCAAGTTTACACTTGCAAGAATAACCTAAACTGAAGAAAAATTGTCTGTGCCCAAGATCCTATTGATAGCAAACCTCTAACAAGAAAATATCTCAGTTTCTGTAAGCAATATAAGCAGTGTGTGTGTGTGCACACGTGTGTGTGCGCACGCATGTGAGAATAGGACAGAGCGGAGATAGATCACCATCACTGTTCTGTAGTCACAAGGGGCAACAGGGAATCCATGGGAACTCAGAGCAGATACTTAGATAATGTCCAAAGCAGAAAAATGCATGCATTGAAATGGTAATACTGTGAATGTGGGCATGTCTGGAAGCAAAACACTTTTCTTCCTTAGGTGACTGTTCTACATGATGAAGTCCCTCTTTATGTAGTAAGTTTTGGTTTTGAAAGGATATCACAAGCGGCCTGTTAAAGGGATCACAATATAGACCAGTTGCATCTAAACCCACCTCCCGAATCTCTGTCAAGTGGGAGCTGACATTTTCTGTACCTCACTGGGTGAACATTGTACCCTTATTTTTTTTTTTTGAAGAGAAATTCTGATTTGTTTTAATGTTATTAAAGGAAAAGGTCAGCCCCTTTAATAAATATTTGAAAGCATTTGGAAATCTACAGGGCTGGTTAAGGAGAAGATTTAAGTAATTCAATGCAGAATGATCTTATTAACAAAGGCAAGCGGATGTCCTGGGAGGTGAGGAGCAGCTGGATGGCAGAGACAGAATTAGAGTCCCAGGGACACTTTTGCTGGTTAAGCACTCATGGTATGTGGCTACCCTAGGGTCTTTGAAAGTTCTCTGCCTTAAAGGAGAAAATAGAATCAGAAATATTTAAGGTAAAGGGAGAATCATTACGTATCCCGTGCTGAATCCTACACGGGACAGAAGCCAAGAGAGTGTGGATGGCGTTGGTTTGGGGGGAGGCTCTCAAACCTGCAAATTGCCCATGTGGGAACAAAAGACACACATCTTTTTGCACAAATTCCATCATTGAGTCCATGTCTCAGGAGGAGAGAGAGGGGTTAACAGTCCCATCCTTAGCCATGAAAGCAGAAAGACGGAATCGGGGAAATTCCAGTTACCTGGGATCGAGTCCCACGACAACTCCTGCCTTCTCTCCATGGTCTGTAAAGGACAGTTTCTGTGATTTCATACTGCCCTAGCCCTCTGAGCGAGCTGAGGCCGAGAGAAGAGGCAGGGATGATGTATGGGTCTGAGTAGTTGATACCCAAAATACAAGTTCATAAATAGTCCTCGGAAGAAAGAGTTTTGTGATTAACAGTCGACTTCCATTTCCCTTTCCCCTTCCTCCGTCTCTCCTTTCAATGCTTTCTTCCTTTCCTCCTTTCTTCCTTCTTTCCCTGACTTTATCAGCAATGTTTGCACACTTCCTCGATGCCAGGCCCCCCCCCCTTGTATTGAGGGCATAAAGCTGGTTGGGCCGGGGCCCACGGTCAGCCCATGGCCTGACAGTACCAGCACAGAGAAAAGCACGGATCGCCCCAGTGCCAGGGAGAGCATGTGGTGAGGGAGAAGAAAGGGACTTAGGAAACAGTCATCTTTAAAAGGTGAGTGGGAAAAGAAGAGTCCCCAGAAGAGAATGAGGAGTAGCCATAGAAGGAAGAGAAAAGTCAGAAAGGAGAGTTGTCATGGCAGCCAAAGAAATGGAATTTTGATAAGGAGGCAATGGTTGGCAGCCAATTCTGCAGAGAGGTCGAGTACAATGAGTACAGAAATATTCATTGAGCCCAACAATATGATGGCCACCAGCATGGTGATCTTAGCCAAAGCCAGACTTGGGAGGGTTTAGGAGAGAATGGGAAGAGAGCAAGGTGAAGCAGAAAGACTTGATGACTCCATGCAGAGTTTGGTGGTGAGGGGGAGAAAGCAAGGGGGGCTGGAGGGGAATGTCAAGTTGAGAATATTGTTTTTTAGAATGAAGAAACTTCTGCGGAGGGGTTATATGCTGATTGAGTAAAAGAGAGGTTGAAGGCACTGGATAAACAGAGGGTGATTGAGGGAGAGAGAAAGAGGATGAGAGGGAGAGGGACAGAGAAGGGGGGGGAGAGAGAGAGAGAGAGAGGCAAAGAGAGAGACACACAGAGAGAAACAGCGAGAGACACAGAGACAGAGGGACAGAGAGAAGCTCTAGAGCATACAGTACAAGTTTCTGAAGGAGCAGCTTTACATGAAGGTAGGATGACTCCATTGTGGAGACAGGAAGATACAGGTAAGGCCGCAGACGGCTGAGGAAGAACGTGAGGCTTCATGTCTGGTGTTTTCTAATTGTTCTCTGCAGAAGGAGGCACAGTTATCTGTTGTGAGTGAGGGTAGAAGGCAGTTGTGAGTGGGTTGAGGACAAGGTGAAAGTTGGCCACCTAAGGATGGGAGATCATGGACTGTAGTAGAGCTCAGGTATGGTACACATCTCCTATCATTAGACAGCTAGGCTATTCCAAATTTTCACTATCATAAACAGAATGGAGAAGGAATGATTGACTAAAATTAAACTCAATTTTTTTTTAAATCAAAAGAAAAACATCTTCATTAATTTTCAAAAAGAGACCCATGGCTGGGGAGTGGGGAGGACCCACAGAGGGTAGCTTCAGAGTTAATCATACCAGTAACTAGTGTCAATAATTTCCAATCAAATTTTTATATCAACTAAATTCTTTCATGCTAATTAAATTGCTTTTAGCCAAATTGCTTTTGACCAAGTTACTTTCCATTAGATTAACTTTTGGTTAAGTCACTTAGAGTTGGGTTTATAGAACAAAGGTTGAACAAGTGAACAAGAGAGCTTGTTGGCCAATCATATACCTCTCCTTCAAATTCCATTTTATTTTTCAAGCCATAGCCCTTAGATTTGGTATGAAATAGAAGAATTTTGATAGTTGGAAAAATGAAAACTTCAGGTAGCTCTTTGGATAGCTCTTTCTTATTTAGAAACAGAAGTACCAACCAGCCTTTCCATACAAGTATCTCAGAGGCACCAGCATCACACAATTGTTGCTTGTTCCGTGGGCCTGATTTCTAGAAATCTCTCAGAATTTCCAAATTCAGTGTGAATAATACTATTGTAAATGAGTTATCCATAATAAAAAATTTGAATAGTAAACAATTTTACCAGTAAATAAGAGGGAACAAAAAATATTCATAAATGATACTAAAACACCAAATTTTAGTAAACACTGGGAATTTCTAAAACAGCAGTTATTTAAATAGGAGACTCTCTCTATATATATATTTTTGAAATTCCCTTTATAGGACAGATGGCAAATTTAGGGAGTGACAACTATGTAAAATTTTCTTGGAATTTCTTATATTGGCTTTTTGGTATTTGTTATATGCACCCAGTTAGCTTAGATTTATCCCTCCCTCTAAACTGGCAGAAGAAACAGAAATCAAATACAAATTCATAGCCTGTGCATAAAGGGACAGAAAGAATTAAGCCCCTCATTCATATTGTAAACTAAAATGGTGTATGAAGTCCAAAATATAGTCCAGGACCTCCCAGATCATGGCAGAGTCTTCCAGATCATGGTGAGTCACTCAATACAGGTGGTATTGTAGCAAGAATTGGCTCTCTCTCTTTTTTTTTTTTAAATTTTATTTATTTATTTGACAAGAGAGAGAGAGAGATCAGATCACAAGTAGGCAGAGAGGCAGGCAGAGAGAGAGGAGGAAGCAGGCTCCCTGCTGAGCAGAGAGCCCAATGTGGGCCTCTATCCCAGGACTCTGGGATCATGACCTGAGCCGAAGGCAGCGGCTTTAACCCACTGAGCCACCCAGGCACCTAAGATTTGGCTCTTGTTGCCAGCTTCCAACCTAATTCAGACCAAGGGTCCCTCCCTTGAGTCATATAGTCCTTGATGTCAACTGAATCCAAACATGTTTTAATTTTTTTTATTTTATTATTTTTTTTAGATTTTTATTATTTTATTTATTTGACACAGAGAGACCCAGCGAGAGAGGGAACACAAACAGGGGGAGTGGGAGAGGGAGAAGCAGGCTCCCTGCTGAGCAGGGAGCCAGATGCAGGGCTCCATCCCAGGACCCTGGGATCATGACTTGAGCCTAAGGCAGACGCTTAACAACTGAGCCACCCAGGCGCCCTCCAAACATGTTTTTTAAAAATCTTCTGTAATTGTCTTCTGCTTCCCATCTCGATACTTGAGTTGCCTGTTGATCTTTCTTGGTCTATATTCAGAGTTATTTGTCCTTTGCTGGAGAGATCCTGAAGCCACTTTTGTTTACCTATTCGCAGTGATGCATATGTGGGGAGGAGCTCCATAGGATTACCCAAATATGCAGCACAATGCAGGCAGGCTCAGTGGGAAGCAAGTCTGGGCCAAAAAGACTCTAGAATAATGGGAGTCCAGAGAGGCTCCCCAGAGTTCAGAAAAGGTTGATCCTCTGATCTTTCCACACACCCTGGAGTCTTTCTGCTTCACACATTTGTATCTTTCAAAGAGCCTCCATTGGTGCTTGAAAAGGAAGTAGGATGTGTACTTGCAACCCCTGCTTAAGATTTATGTAAAGATTTTGTGATGGAAATTTGCTTTCCATGCCTATAGATTTTATTTATTTTTATTTTTTATGGTGTTATGTTAGTCACTATACAATACATCATTGATTTTTCATGTGCTGTTCCAAGATTCATTGTTTATGCGTAACACCCAGTGCTCCATGCAATACGTGCCCTCCTTAATACCCATCACCGGGCTCACCCATCCCTCCCACCCCCCTCCCCTCTAAAACCCTCAGTTTGTTTCTCTGAGTCCACAGTCTCTCATGGTTTGTCTTCCCCTCTGATTCCCCCCTTCACTTTTCCTTCCTTTCTCCTAATGTCCTCCATGTTATTCCTTATGTTCCACAAGTAAATGAAACCATATGATAATTGACTTCCTCTACTTGACTTATTTCACTGAGCATAATCTCCTCCAGTCCCAACCATGTTGATGCAAAAGTTGGGTATTCATCCTTTCTGATGGCTGAGTAATATTCCATTGTATATATGGACCACATTTTCTTTATCCATTCATCTGTTGAAGGGCATCTTGGCTCTTTCCACAATTTGGTTATTGTGGACATTGGTGCTATGAACATTGGGGTACTTATGGCCCTTCTTTTCACTACATCTGTATCTTTGGGGTAAATATCCAGTAGTGCAATTGCCGGGTCATAGGGTAGCTCTGTTTTTAAATTTTTTGAGGAATCTCCACACTGTTTTCCAAAGTGGCTGCACCAACTTGCATTCCCACCAACAGTGTAAGAGGGTTCTCCTTTCTCCACATCCTCTCCAACATTGTTGTTTCTTCTCTTGTTAATTTTTGCCATTCTAACTTGTATAAGGTGGTATCTCAATGTGGTTTTGATCTGAAATTCCCTGATGGCTAATGATGATGAACATTTTTTCATGTGTCTGCTAGTCATTTGTATGTCTTCATTGGAGAAGAGTCTGTTCATTTCTTCTGCACATTTTTTTGACTTGGTTATCTATTTTTTGGATGTTGAGTTTGAGAAATTCTTTATAGATCTTGGATATCAGCCCTTTGTCTGTAGTGCCATTTGCGAATATCTTCTCCCATTCCATGGGTTGCCTCTTTGTTTTGTTGACTGTTTCCTTTGCTGTGCATAAGGCTTTTATCTTCTTTTATTTAAAGATTCTGTTTTAAACATTCAGAAATTGTTTTATTTTTAAATCATGGACTATATGGCAGTTAAAGCCTTTACTCTCATATTTAATACCTGTGGAGTTCAGATAACAGCAGTTTTTATTTAAACTTATTGTGACTCTGACCTGATTAGCTCCTACTTTGCTTCTTGGCAATTTGTGCCTAAATTATATCTAGAAACTTCTATTTGAAGGCCATACTTTTCTTTGTAAAATTTCCAGAATGTTTCATTTATCATGATTCATTACCATAGATTCTCCTTCTAATATCTGCTATTCTTGGGCATCTATGCCAGCAGAGTAGCAGTTGTGTTGTTATTTTTTTTTTTATAAAAGATTTTATTTATTTATTTGATACAGAGAGAGAGATTACAAGTAGGCAGAGAGGCAGGCAGAGAGAGAGGAGGAAGCAGGCTCCCTGCGGAGCAGAGAGCCCGATGTGGGCCTCGATCCCAGGACCCTGAGATCATGACCTGAGCCGAAAGCAGGGGCTTTAACCCACTGAGCCACCCAGGCGCCCAGTTGTGTTGTTATTAAGAATGATGTGGGATTAAATGTGGTAGACTCCACTGATCTTAGTGCTCTTTGGTCATGATGCTAACTATTCCTTACCAAGTGGGTCTCAACTCAACATTGTACATCGTGACTACAAGGAAGCACTTGAATTATGTTTCCCCTGGCAAGGGTGAAAAGTCAGAGTGAGACTGATATTAGATTTCTCTACCTTTATTTTTTTTTCTCCATTGAGTGTGAATCAGCCATCAATCTCATGTGAGGATCTTTTTTATAAAAAATCTGCAAAGTTATCCCACTGCTTGAAAGTCTTCAATGTTGTCACTCTCTTATTATCTAATTGATATTTGATAAATAGTTACAGGATAAACCCAACATTTAAAAATTACCAAAAAATATTATGTGCCAGGGATTAAACTAGCTTTTGGGACAGAGACAAACAAGATATGGTTCTTGCCCTCAAGGAGCTAACAGTTTGTTGGAGAAGACAAATATGTCTAAAGTGCCATAGTAGTGTTAACTTGGTCTCGGGTGTGAACTTGGTCTGTGAAGCTCTGATCCCAGAGTTTCACAATAGAGGTGGTATTTCAGTAGGTTAGGCAGGGAAGGATGACTAGAACTCCATTGGGTAATATAGAGGATTATGTTTAAATATTGGTGAGATCTGTTCATTCAATAATAGAAAACCTTGTAAGATTTGAAGTTAATTGCTTAAAATAGTGTTAGATAGGTAGATCCAAATTACAGGGTATATGGACACTTACTAGGTTATCTTTCCAGTCTTTAATAAATCCTCATTCTCTGGTTACCAATCAGCTTCTTTTCCTATCCACAGAGGTCCTGGTGGCAGCCATATTTTGTAAACAGCTCTGAACACTGTTGATTGGACCAGAGCAGGCATGTGATGAAGTTTAGGTGGTGGGAGATTTTCACTGGCTCTCTGGCCATGTAGATTGGTTTAGGAATGAACACCTGAGCCAAGTTCCCAGAGTCCTACCCCAGAGAGTTAGGTTTAAGGAGAGAGGGAAAGAGTGTGAATGAGAGCAAGTGAGAGAGGCACCAGAAATAAAAATCAAAGTGGACCATTGATGTAAAGCTATAGAACTTCTGGAAGAAAACATAGGAAAGAATTTTTGTGACCTTGGATTAGGCAAAGATTTCTTTGATAGGACACAGTAAGTGGGAACTGTAAGAGGAAAAATTCATAAGTTGGACTTTATATACAAAAAAGCTACTCTTTGAAATGTACTGTTGAAAAAAAATCAAAGGACAAGCCATAGACTGGGAGGAAATATTTACACAACACATATTTAATAAAGGACTCATATACAGAATATATAAAAACTCTTACAACTCAATGAGAAGAGAAACAACCTTCCACTTGATCTTAGCCAAAAGTCTGAGAAGGGATGAGAAACAACCTTCCAAAAACTGACAAAAGAATTAAACAAGTCCTTCACTGAGGAAGAGATATGGATGGCACATAAGCATGTGGGAAGATGGTAAACATCATTATTTATTAGAAAAATACAACTTAAAATCATAGTGGGATAGCACTGCCTACTATTAGAATGGCTAAAATTAAGGAGACTGGCCTAATAGAGCTGTTGGGTGGATTGCAAATCTATCCAAACCTAACTGTGGCAGAGATGGCCAATGTTACTAAGAGTTTGGGCCTCATCCTAATGTACTAACCAAAGTGGGACTGGAGATCTCAGATGCCTTTTCTCCTTGGCCTCCTACTTGTCCTCTTAGGTGCCTTCTGGGACATCGCGGTAGACAAGAGTAGTGTCTGTGGTCCCTTCTGGGCTCTGTGATGCTGGGACTATGTTCATTCTAAGAAGATCCTGGATGAGACAATGGAGAAATTATAAAAATAGGAATGACTAAATTGTATTCTTCTCGATTTCAAAACCATCTTACTTCTGAAATCATTAATTAACATACTCATTAGCTAACTTCGCAATGTCTTGGAGAATTTACCAAGCACCCATTGTTTGTAAAAACTTTTGCAAGGCCCTGAGTTGCGAGTTCCCACTTTTAGCAGGCTCAGAGAAAGGGCTTGATCACAACTGGGCTCCGGGTGAGAGAGAATGCAAATAAAAATATAAATAGAAACGACAGACCTCCCGGGTCTTGACTGTCTGGGGCTTTTGATACTACTTCAGTCCTATTTATCATTCTGGGGCTTAGTGAAGGGCCAGAAAACCCAATAGACATGTTTCCATGTAGTGTTTTGTGCAGTTTAGAACAGCTAGCATCATGTAACAATTTTAGCTCTTTGGTTGGAAGTTGGGGGGTTCTGCTGTGCCTTATTTTCTCATGAACAAGAAAATATGGCTGGCCTATCTATGTCAACAAATGGTTACCAGTCACGCACTGGTCGAAGTCTCATCCAGGACTCAGTTCAGACTTCCCTGGTGACCCATTTTCTGGGGCACCCATGTTTGGCATGGGCCATTTGTTGCCCTGGGTCAATTGGCTGTGTGTTGGAGAGAACTGTGGAGCATCTTAGGGGATAGATATCAGATCTGACAGGGCCTTGAGAAGGGTCTGGGGGTCATGTCCACAGGTGGAGGGAAGCAATTGCCATAGGTATTGAAAGCCTGTGAATGACTTTCTGGAACTCCCCAGAAGGGAACGTGGGCCTCGTGGTGCCTGTAATGTCTGGGAAAAACACCGTGAGGTATCAGCTGTCCAGAACCTTCCAGGCTGAGTTGTTCTGGATAACTTATTCTTTCTGGATGACTAAGGGTTTCTTTATCTTTTAAACCCCCAAACATTTTATTTGACCATATGAAGTGAGGAGTTTGCTGAGAAGTCCGGCATGCACACAGTTCCTCTTGCAGTCCCTTCCTTCCTCTTGGATCCTGAAAGGCGTCCAGGGAACACACAGAAATCCAGTAAAAGAGGTTGTTCCTGAGACTCAGACTCAGATGTTATAAGTGTTTATGATTATAATCCAAAAACACGAATATCTGTATTAGGATAACTGTCAGCACTTATCAGCCCTTTCCATTATGAAACACAGGGGGAAGGGGAGAGGCTTCTTCCTCAGACCCTCTGGGTGAAGGCCTGAGCCATGGAGGCAAAGAAGTCATTCCTGGTACTTCAAGAATTAGCATGCTCTCCTGACCCTTTCCTTGCCAGAGGGGTCTGTGAAATCCACTGGATGTGCCCCCCCTTTCCTATCTCTCCTTGGGAAATGACCTCTCTTGTTTTTTCTGCTAGCTTTCTTTATCCAGACACATTCCATACAATTCACCTGCTGAAAGTGTATGATTCAGCAGTTCTTAGTATATTTATAGAGCTAAGCTATCATCACTATAGTCAATTTTAGACTATTTTTATTACCCCCCTCCAGAAAGAAAACCCGTACCCTTAAGCTGTCACGCCCCAATCCCACCATCTCCCTCCCCATCGCTGGCATAGGCAACCCCCATCTACTTTCTGTCTCTATAGACTTACCTATTCTGGACCCTTAATATAAGTGGAATCACACAATATGTGGTCCTTTGTGACTGGCTTTCACTTAGCATCATGTTCTCAAGGTTCATCCATGATGTAGTACCAGTCAGTACTCCATTCCTTTTTATTGCCAGAGAATAGGCCAGTGTGTGGCTATACCACATTTTATTTATTTATTCACCACTTGACAGACACTTGGCTTGTTTCCATGTTTTGGTTACTGTGAAGAATGCTGCCAGGCGCCTGGGTGGTTCAGTAGGTTAAGCATCTGCCTTCGGCTCAGTCACGATCCTGGAGTCCCAAGATCGAGTCCCACTTCGGGCTCTCTGCTCAGTGGGGAGTCTGCTTCTCTCTCTGACCCTCGCCCCACTTGTGATTTCTGTGTCTCTCACTCTCTCTCTCTCTCAAATAAATAAAGGAAAGAATGCTGCCATCAGCATCCATATACAAATTTTCACGTAGACATAGGTCTTCCTTTCTCTGTTATACTCAGGAATGGAATTGCTGGTTTATGTGGTAACTCTTTGCTTAACTGTTTGTCTAGGGCTACTCATAAAGTTCAGCATGTTGGAGCTATTCCTTCATACTTCAGTACTCCTTGTTTCCATTTCACATAGAGACTTGGATTAGAAATAAGTGTGTGTACTGATTTTTGTTGACGAACTTTCGATTCAACTCTATTAGTGTTCGCATGTTTGTTTTAGCCTGTGTAGGTTAAAAGTCCAGACTCTGTGTGTGTGTGTGTGTGTGTGTGTGTGATTATCAAACAGTCCTCCTCATCTCCCCCTTTTCCATTTCGTTCCCTCTTTGGGACAGTGGTTGCTTTTTAACCTTACAAATGTCAGAAATAGGGATTGAAAACTCCTATTATACTAAAGGCTGGGGACTGAGGTGAGGTTAGCGAGAGGGCAAGGGAGGCTCGTGGGAAGAGGCTAATTCCCGAAGTGCCGGGGAGGCCACCGGGCTCCGCGCCCCCAGCCGCTCGCGTCCCCGGGCCGCCCTGTGGCCTCTGTGCCACCTCCCAGGGCTCCCCTACGTGCAGCCCGGCACTCGGGAGAAACACCTGCGCCCGGCAGTTGCCAAGGACCGAGGAGCTGTTTGAGGCTCCGTATCCTGTTTGGGAATTGTTTCAAATGAAATCAGTGACTCTTCCCTGCATCAAAACGTTTGTTTTTTTTTTTTTTTTAAAGGAGAAAAATAGAAACAGGGAGAACAGCAAGGAGTCTACCTTCAGAGCAGTAACTGCAAGGCTGTCCTCCTGCCCAGCGACTGTCACCCCTCACCCCTGCCTGCTGCCTCGGTGGGCGGCTGGGCCACAGTGCCCCTCCCGTGAGGAGGGCTGGAGGAGTGGGAGCAGCTGCTTGCCAGCGGGCGCCTTCTCCCTCCCTGTTCCTGCCTCAACTTTCCCTTCTTTCTTCATTCCACAGATATTTGTGCAGAGCCTTACGCACCGGCACTGCGCTAGGCCCTGGCACCATCAGCAGCCGGGCCCTCACAGAATTTGTTAGCTCTTGAGTCCCTCCTGCCTTTCCCTGGCTTTCTAGCCCACTCTCCATGCATTTCTTATCCCTCTTCCCTTTATACTTCTCTCATTTTTCATGTGAAAGGGGCTAAGGGGCTCCCTTTTTTTTTTTTTAAAGATTTTATTTATTTACTTAGTGAGAGAGAGCACAAGCAGGGGGAGGGGCAGAGAGAGAGAATCAGACTCCCCACTGAGCAGGGAGCCTGATGTGGGACTTGATCCCATGAGTCTGGGATCATGACCTGAGCCGAAGGCAAGTGCTTAACCATCTGAGTCACCCAGGCACCCCCATTTTTTTTTTTTTAATTTCCATGTCCATGTTTTGTTTTTTGGACCCACAGGGAGGGAATTTAGAGTGAGAAGGGCTTGGCACATCCCTGTCCCCGACGGCCTCCTCTTTTCCTTGGAGAAGATAAGGTGAGACCCAGGCTGAGTGTATCCAAGGAGAGGAAAAAATGTGAGAGTGTGCCCCTCCACATCTGTGCTTTTGTTACTGGCTATGAGAGGGAGGTGCTGCTCAGGAAGGCGCACGCGCGTGCATGCATGTGTGTGTGTGTGTGTGTGTGTAGGGTGTCCCTTGGGAGCTGGCAGAGAGGAGCCCTGACTGGAGGCACTAACAGTCCCCCAAGCCCATTGGGCCACTTGTGTGGCTTCTGGATGCAGCCCCTAAGTTTGCCCTTGAGAAGTCTTCTGGCCCTCCTCTTGGAGTCCTTTGTCTAAACTCCATCAGGTCTTAGGGGTTTCATTTAGCAGAGTGTCTGGGGGCCCCACCTCTGACCTGTCTGATTCAGGGAAAGGTCCTCCCCATAAACAGATATAAATAAGAGGCTTTGCCTCTGCCCTCGAGTCATTGCTTTTCCTTGGAGAGAAGTTACGTCTGTATTCTTGACTTCTGTAAGCAAGAGTTCGCCAGCTAGATGGCCAAGGGGCCCGAACTAGAGCATGGAGGGTCCCTTAGAGTAGTAATCTTTAAACTTGGCAGTGAAGGACCCGTGGGTGGGTATTTTTGTTTTGTTTTGTTTTTATTTTTTATTTCTAATCATTTGTGAGCTGACTTTTTTTGTCTTTTATGGTAAAATACAATAAAATACTTGAAAACTCAATGGAAAAAAACCCAAAGACATACAAAATACCAGCTCTGATTTTTTTATTGTTATTAGATTTGATAGATATCATATCGCTCTGAAAAACTGTTATAACAATTCCTGAACACTCTCAGCTTCTGTATATTTCTTGTTGCCCATCAGGAAGAGATTGTGGACTGGGGGGGGGCGGTCAGCAGACCACACTCGGGTCCCCACTCCCTCCCCTCATCCCTTACCCTTGCCCAAGGGAGTGTCCAGCTCCTGCCTTTGGCTGGAGGACAGGAGCTTCCACAGGCTGAGTGCTGGCTGGGAAGGCCTCTCCACAATGGAGTGCACTTGACCATCGTCCTTTCTAAGACTCAGGGTTTCTTAGACAGCAGTTTTAGTAATAAGGGGCTGAATCCACCTAAGCTGGTTTTTAGGTACACAACTTATGGAGTACACAGAAAAGCTGCTGTGGTAGGCCCAGGAAGTGTAGAATCCAGGGCAGTTCCAAGGACTTCAGCAGTCCAAGTTCATGGACCTTCCCTGAGGGTCCAACCATTAACAAGACTTAGTTCCTGGCTTCCTCTGTCTGTGTGTCTCTTGGCATAAATGATCAAGAGAGAGATTCTGTGGATTGAGTCTGGGTAAAAAGTCCACCTCAGTCCAATTCGTGGTAGGCCAAGAGATAGAGTCTCAGAGTCTGCTCTCTGTCGAGTAGGTGTATGGAAAACAACTCCTTGAGAAAGAATTTAATGGCAGAACTAGGACCAAGGTGGCTCTTGGGGTGAGCTGCTGCCTGTGGAAGGTCTGGGACGATGGGCCAGTTCTCAAGCAGGAGAAAGGTTTTAATCATTAATTGCAGGGAGACATTCCCGGCCCTGCCCTGTGCCAACAGCTCATCTCCCTGGGTCTCTAAGTGCGCTGAAATGTTGCTTCTTAGCGTCTGGCCTAACTACTCACTTAGCAAACAGCAGTCTCCATGGAAGGCACTGACCTGTGATTTATGTGTCATAAAAGGGCTGGGGTGTTTCATGCCTGTACTTATCTGCTTGAGAAGAAACATTAAATGAGAGCTAATGGACCCTCGGCTTCTAATGCAGCAGCGGCTGGCTTAACGCACAGCGCCCAAGTGCTCCATTGTAGTCTGTTTCTCTGGACAGGCCAAGCCGATTTTCATCCTGCAGATCTCAACAAAGCTCAGCCACAGCTGGAACCATGAGAAGTCGAACGGAAAGACCCAGAAACTGCTGGTTTCTCTTTTCTAGACCTTCACTACTGAAGGTATAGAAGATGTTTTATACACAAATCTTCAGAGTTAAAATCCTAACGTGAAACAAAATACTGAAGCTGATGACACCATTTCAAGTGATGGCTTGACAATCCATAGTTCCAGGCAGAAGTTCCAGATGACCTTACACGGAACAATTTCTTGTTACAGGCGGAGTTCACTTGAATCCAGAAGGACTGTATTTTCCTTTAGCCAAGGAAGGGGTAGGGAGTGCACAGAATTGGCGAACTCTGGGTCTCTACCGGCAGCAGCCTCTAGGTGGCACTGCAGTGCAACACACCGTAAACCGTGTGAGCGCGCAGAAACCCAGGGAACGTTTAGTGCTCAGCAAAGTTGAACACTTGAAGGAAGGGAGTACAAAAAATCACCACCTAGAGGTTGTTGTAAAAGCCTTGGGACCCCAGACCATTCTCTTCAGGGAACAAATGACTAAATGGCAGAGATGACGTAGGAGGGACTGTGTACCTCGCGGTGGTTTGTAAAGGCTGGACACAAGTAAGACACGCAACTCTCTCATGCGCTTGGGAGATAAGGAGGCAGAGAGAGAACAAAAGCCTGAGAAAACAGAATAAGGAGAATAATTAAAAAAAAATATTGGGATGCCTGGGTGACTCAGTTGGTTAAGCGGCAGCCTTCAGCTCAGGTCATGATCGCAGGGTGGTGGGATCAAGTCCTGCATCAGGCTCCTTGCTCACCCGGGAGCCTGCTTCTGCTTCTCTCTCTGCCTCTGCTTGCCACTCTGCCTGCTTGTGTTTTCTCTCAAATAATAAATAAATAATGACAAATAAATAAATAAAATCTTTAAAAGTAGTTATTTATGAGAGGAATGAATTTTAAAATTATTATTATTTTATTTTGAGGAAGAATGTCTGAAATACATGAAGTTCCTCTAGATTTATTCTCTCCCTGACCAGTGAACTGAATTAATCTTAGGCTAGCCAATAGGTTATATAGTATAATAAAGAGTCATGAGAAGTAATACTGATTAAAGGTACTTATGATCATGAGTGATAAAAATGAATTAAGCAAGCAAAACTAAGTGAAACATCATAAAATGTCTTTTCTAATGGACCACCTCGTCTAACACATGGGTTTATGTTAGGTTTATGATTAAGGAGTAATTTAGCCTGCCAGATTTTGATGGTTTGGGAGGTACACATAAGCTTATTATCTGAGCCTTATTTATCCCTATTTTGCAAGGATTTGCTCAGTCTAGTCCTCTTTCTAAATGGTGCTCTAAATCAGTGGTTCTCAAAGTGTGGTTTCTGGAACAACAGCAGCAGTACCATGTGAGAATTTGTTAGAAATGTCATTCTTGGGCTTCACCCCAGAACTTCTAGATCTGAAACTCTGGGAATGGGGCCCAGCCACCTATGATTAAGTGAGTCCTCCAGGTGAATCTGATGCATGCTCAAGTTTGAGTACAACTGGGAAGTGGGAAAGTAGATCATTTGGTAAACATTTGAGACCTTACTGTCTTTTAGCAGTGTGATAAATGCTGGGATTACAGTTAAGAAAACATGGTTTTAAATTTAGTGGGAAAGGGGTACCTGGGTAGTTCAGTCAGTTAAACATCTGACTCTTGATATCAGTTTAGGTCATGATCTCAGGGTTGTGAGATCAAGTCCTGCGTCAGGCTCTCTGCTTAAGATTCTCTCTCCCACTCCCTCCGCCTCTCCCCACAACCATTTCTCCCTCTCTAAAAAAAAAATTAGTGGGGAGGGGCGCCAAGGTGGCTCAGTCATTAAGTGTCTGCCTTTGGTTCAGGTCATGATCCCAGGGTCCTGGGATCGAGCCCCGCATCAGGCTCCCTGCTCTGCGGGGAGCCTGCATCTCCCTCTCCCACTCTCCCTGCTTGTGTTCCCTCTCTCTCTGTGTCTCTCTCCACCAAATAAATAAGTAAAATCTTTAAAAAATATTAGTGGGAAATAGGCATACCTACAACTCTAAATATAATAACTGCTATATAATATAGTAATTCTGCCTAGAGGGAAGGAGGAGAAAGTCTTAGAGGGCGGTGGAGGACTTCTAAAGTCTTGAGGGATGAGAAGATTAATGAGGCAGAGGAAGGCTTGTAACTTTTAACACTGCCTTTCATTATTGCCAAAGAAGAGTTTTGTCCACCTCAAAAAACAGAGGAGTCGAGCATATTGAGAGAGACTATTTGAGTCTTTCTTTCCCTACCAGACATGGGCTTTGCAAGTCACTTATTAAGAGGGGAAATCTGCCTGGCCTTGGACTTTCACTCAATGCTATAAGCCAATAAAACAGTATCTACAAAGTTCTGAGGAAAATAGTTAGTCTAGATTGTTGTACCCAAAGTTTTGGTCAAATGAAAAAACAGTAGGTAGATATTATCACACGTTAACAAACTCAAGAAATACAGAATGCATGAACACTTCCTGGAAAAAAGAATAGCTCAATGACAAGATTCAGCCATGGAAGAGGGAAGTAAAAATGAAGGACACAGGAATGGTGTAGGCACAGTAAAAGATGCGTGGTAATCCTTATCAGGGGATAGTGTTGAAGAGTGGGAGTACTAATTTCCTCATTTTTTTTTTAGTAGGAAGTTTATTTTATTTTATTTTTTGAGAGAGAGAGAGAGATGGAGAGAGAAAGAGGGAAAGAGAGCGTGTTTGCAGGTGGAGGCAGGTAGGGGCAAAGGGAAAGGGAGAGAGAAGCTCAAGCAGACTCCACACCCAGCACAGAGCCCAGTATGGGGCTCCATCTCATCACCCCGAGATCACGACCTGAGCTAAAACCAAGAGTCCAATGCTTAACTGACTGAGCCACCCAGGTGCCCCAGGAAGCTGATATTTTAAGACAGCTCTAACCACTTTATGCTTTTTAATAATCTTTTCTTCTTAACCTAGAGGGCTCTTTTAAGAAATAATAGCATATGGCAAAGAAACATTTATCTGAAGTTTGTTTTCCTTTACCCTCTTCAGCTTCTTTTTTCTCTGTTAAGAGAAGGTAAGTATTGAAACTTTCCAAAAATGAGAATTAGTTATTATTGTATAATCTCATTTTAACTAGATTATTTTCTCATCCATCTATCCTTCCTTCCATCCATCCAACCAACCATCTTTCGATCCATCCATCCATCCATCCGTCTGTCCATCCATCCATCCTTCTATCCATCCTTGGTTACTCTTTTTCACTCTCATGTATTTTTTTTTAAGATTTTATCTATTTATTTGAAAGAAAATGAGAGAGAGCATGAGACAGGGGAGGGTCAGAGGGAGAAACAGACATCCCGCTGAGCAGGGAGCCTAGGGCGGGACTCGATCCCGGGACTCCAGGATCATGACCTGAGCCAAAGGCAGTTGTTTAATCAACTGAGCCACCCAGGTGCCCCACTCTCATGGTTTTAAGTATCATCTATTTGCTTATGATGTTCAAATATTTACCTTCAGACCTGATGACTCTTCCAACTTTCTGCCCAATAGCCCACTTGGACAGCTCCACTCGGATGTCCAATGAGCACTGCAAACTCCACATGTTCAAAACCAAGCTTATTTTCATCTTCCTAATCCAAATTTTCTGTTTCTCCTGTATTCCCATATTTCCTGTCTCAGTTCATGATATCACCATCAACGTAGTCACCAAAGTCAGAAACTTCGAGTCATCCTAGATTTCTCACCTCTCCTTCGTCCTTCCTATTCAACCAGTCAATAACATCACTTCCTGAATATTTAGTTTTCCTCATCTCTTTATCCCAGTTACCACAGACCTAGGAAGTATTCTTTTTTTTTAAATTAAAAAAAAAATTTTTTTTATATCCACCCTCAGTTTGTTTCGTGAGATTAAGAGTCTATTATGGTTTGTCTCCTTCCAGATCCCATCTTGTTTAATTTTTTCCCTCCCTACCCCCATGACTCCCCACCCTGCCCCTCAAATTCTTCATATCATGGAGATCATATGATAATTATCTTTCTCTGATTGACTTATTTCGCTTAGCATAATACCCTCTAGTTCCTAGGAAGTATTCTTGCCAGGGTCTTTGACAATAGCTTCTTAACTGGTTTCTGGGCCTCATTGGCTTGTCTCCATTTACATTCATTGTTTATATTCCTGCCAGAATGATCTTTCTAAAGGCAAGTTGACCTTGTTACTCTCTAGCTAATATCCTTCAGTGGTTTTTCTATTTCCCTTGGGATAAATCTCAGGCTACTGAACATACACCATCCTCAGTCTCTGGACTAATACTTTTATCCCTGACTTACTGTGATGTGGACAACTTCTGACTGGAATTCCTTTGGCCGAGATGATGCCTACGTATGTACTGAAACACAGCTCAGAGGTCACTTCAGGAAGTTTTCCTAGTCCTTGGACTAAGTGTATCTCCTCTGTGCTCTGTGATGTGCTTTGTATACATCTGGTGTAGCACTTAGCATCAAGAGCTGTTTCCATGTTGGTCTCACCCACTGTCAATGGAGGTTCCTCAGTGTTAGGAACTATGTGTATTTGCATGTGTGTGTGTGTTTAATCACAGTCCCTGTTACACACCATGGCACATAGTAGGCACACACGGGCTATTGAAGTGAACTAAACAATCCTGGTACATCTTTTTATTGGTTACCAGATACACTCCTTCTGTCCCTTGGGCATAACTGGGTAAACACTGCCAAATTCAATAGTGCTCCATTTTCCTGAACTCTGGGCAGCCCACCTTCCTTCTGCAGACCACCACATTCTTTCTTTTGGATATGTTAATACTATTGATTAAGTTCTAGCTTTCTTTTAGAGCAATCAAGTTCCAGTCACGTCTCTCTAGACTACATCCTGGACTCCTTAACTGGGTTTCTTCATTCATTCTTCATTTATTAGTTCACTTATTCTCTTCATGGAAAGCTATGTATTTAAGAGGCATCTACTAGGTTTTCAATAAAATGGCACCCTTTGTATCACTGGCCTTCATTGTGTAAACCCTTCAAGGTGGGAGTCCAGTGGGTGCTTCGGGCATTAGGTTGTATGCATGAGGTGGGAGCCCATGTCAGGGGAGGGCAGGAGGCCTGTATGCTGAGTCCAGCTTCAGCAGAGTCCCTCAGGTTCTCAAGAACCTGAGTCTAAGATAGAGGCTGAGAGCTCTAGTTTTGGAGGGAGGCAGCCCTGGTTTCAAATCTCAAGTTAACAGCTTGGTGGACAAGTTCCTAACCTTGAATCTCTCCAACTGTTAAGTGGGGGGAGTAGTAGGACTAACCTTGTAGGCTTGTTTGGGTAAATAAGAGACGATGTTGAAAAATGCAATGACAGATGATAAGCATGCAACCAACGGTATTCAGCGTCCTCATGGCTGTCATCCTCACCATCATTTAACAGTGAGTGTTCTAGTGTGGCCTCAGCCCCACCATCTTCAGGTCCTCCCCACACTTCCTCCCCTTGGGATGTGATTTGGTTGATAGAGATGGGGGCTTGAGGAAGACCTGGTGGACATCCCACTGGCCAGTTGCCTTTCTCTGCTTCCTCTGTTAGGAGATGCTGTGGGTTTTTAGGGACTCTATACAGGGATTATTTAGCATTTTTATTCTCTGAAGGTGCTGGCATAGATTCAGTCTGTAATTCTAAGGAAAAGGCATTTAGCTGTGCCTTTCTTTGTTTGTCGGGAACATTTCTGTAGATAAGCGCCCTGCACAGTAAATAAACTGCATTGTTATTACATTGCCTAGCAATTTACCTGTAACAGACGGCTGTGCCTGCTATAATGACATGATAGCTAATCCATACCCCTGCATGATTTTATCTTTTACTGGAGGAGGCTGGCAAGTTTAAAGGGGACGCCCTCAAGGATCAGCTAGAGGAAACCGGTTCTGGAGTTCGTGAGTGAGTTTTTTTTTTTTTTGGAGGTGCACCAAAAGTCCTGCGTCTGGATTTTGAACGAGTGCTTAATTTCAGGATCAATTACCTTAAGCTTCCCGCAAGTAGATTCTACCTAAAGCTTCTGTTTGATTTAATTAAGGAAGTCACTCAGTCCTCAAGGCTGTGGTTAATACAGAAGATTTTTTTTCTTCCTGCATTAGAAATTTTGGATATGTAAATAGCTTAGCATCTAACTTGTATTAAAGGGAACTAACCATTGCCTTTGGCGATCAGTAAATAAGGCTGCTTTCTTTTATTTAACTTCCTGTATGCTTTTTGATAGAGGCCTCAATGTGACAATATTAGATCTAAAGGCAAGAACAATTTTATGGCTCTCTTAGTTTGACTCTGCTTACCAAAACACCTGACCACTTTATAGTGTCCCAGAATATATAATAATTTTACATAATTTTCAATGTAAATCCAGAACTGGACCTCCGGTTGCATCTTGTTTCTAAGGGTTTGCTGTTTGTTTCTTTGACTAGACTGAAAGCTTCTGGAAGAAAGGACTGGGTTTGGACTTCTCAGGAGGCTGTGCCCCCTCCTGGAAAGGGCACAGATTTAGGGTTCAACCCGGGTTCACCTCCTGGCTTTTAGCCATTAATAGCACAATGACCTGCAGTACTTTTCTATATTCTTTCTGTTGTTGTTGTCCCAAAGCTTGTTTGAGATATACCAGCACCCTTTTTAGTACTTTTATTTACTAAAATTACTTCATATACAAATATATATAGTATATTTATATAATATACTATATTTATATAATATAATATATTTATAATATATAAATATATTATGTTTATATAATATACTATATATGATATATAATATTATAATACATATAATATATAAAATATTTTATATACAAGATCTGTACATATTTTTATAGTACTTTAATTACTTTTCTAAATGGTCTCAGATACCCTAGGCAATGCTTGTAATAAGGGAGAAGAATTATTTCAAATTGGGGAAACTTCTCATAGTGTTACCTACCACTCGCTTTCCCCCCATTCATTCCTACCCAAC
Organism: Ailurus styani; assembly: GCA_002007465.1. Classification (NCBI taxonomy): domain Eukaryota; kingdom Metazoa; phylum Chordata; class Mammalia; order Carnivora; family Ailuridae; genus Ailurus; species Ailurus styani. Next base: position 353,992 of record LNAC01001052.1, on the reverse strand, counting down.
TTTTTTTAGGAAGGAAAATGTGTCACTCTTCTTAGTGATGAGTTAGGCGGGTGGCTGCTTGCTGGGGGACTATTTATCTCTCTCTAATCTATTTCTCTCCATCTCCAGCATCACCAATAGCTAACATTTATTGAAGGCTTACAGTGGGCCGTGCGCTCCACAGGCATGATCTCATTTAATCCCCCGTAAAACCATTATTATTGCCATTTTACAGGTGGGGAATTTGAGGCTTAAAGGGGTGAAGCAAATTATCGAAGGTCACACAGCTAATTAGTGTTAGATTCGGGTCCAATCTCTCGCCTAGACTAGTGTGGAGGACTCTGGTAAGAGGACTGATAGCTGTCTTCCCAGCATCTCACTTCCCTCAGGTCACCCTCTTCTCCGCATGGAAACAACGTGAGCTTTTGCTAAAGAAAACCCAACACGTACTCCCCCACCCCCACCCGGTGTGAACAGTCTGCACGATTTGGGTTCTGACCACCTCCCCTGTCTCGTCTGGTACCACCTTGCCCTTGCCGTCTGCCTTTTATGACCTTCCAGTTCTGGGATGTGCCCTTTCTCCTCTGTCCTCGGAGTCTTTGTAGATGTGGTTCCTTCTGGCTGGAACACCCCCTCCTTCCCTGGCTGGCGGGCCCCGTCATGTTTCCTCATCCTTTCCTTCTCAGCCTTCTCCAGTGATGTCGCTCTGCTGAGGTAGGATGCTGCTCACTGGCGGACCACTGGTGCCGCTCCAGCCCCGACCGGCTCTGCGGCATGAAGATCTGTTGGTTCCTGACCTCACGATAGGTGAGTTTCCCCCGTGATATGCTTCAGACCAGCCTGTGCCTTTTCTTAATGGCACTTATCAAGATGTACAGTTCCAAAAATTTTATCTGTGGGGCCACGTGGCTAATGTCTCTCTATCCTGCTCCGACTGGAAGTTTTAGGAGGACACACACACTGTCCCCTTGGGCTCATTTCGTATCCTCAGTGTCCAGCACAATACTTAGCACGTGGTATTGTCATTTACGATGCTGAGTGAAAGCTGAGACTCAGAAACTGGGAAATGCCAGCGAGCCATCCTGGGGTGTCTCGGCCCTCTCCCATACCTGGGGGAGGAAGGAGCACGTTCGAACTGCATGGCCTCTGGTCTCTTCACCTGTGTGTGTGCTTCTCTGAACGCATGTGTGGCATGCACCTGTCTACACAGGCCCACAGGCGTGCACGCGCACACAGACACACACACACGCATGCACACATGCGCTCTCTCTCCATTACAGGCAGCTGAACCAGGAAGGTGAAGAATATTTTTCATGGCGTTTTTTTTATGATAATCTATTTCGATGGTTAATTTGGTTTAGGACACTGATTTATCACCAGTTTATAGATCTCTCTCTCGCTCTCTTTTTATTGTCCTATTTGAATTATAAGGACGGCATGTGTGAAATGGAACTTCTTGGCCTATTGTTCTGCTTCTCACGCAACCAGTGTAGTTCAGACAATAAAAAGATCTATAAAATTAATATATACACGGAGTGAGAGATGAAAGAGAGGGACAGAGACAGAGAAAATGGGTAATGCTTTGGAATTGGATACCACATTTATCTCTCTCTGGTGAAGTTCGGAATCAAAATTTACATGTGGAGAAGGCACAAATGAGGTATGAAGGTGTTGTCCTCTCGGGTGGAAAGAGGTCTAGTAATTTTAGCTTACCTGTGTTACTCAGAAAACATATTTTCCTCTTGTTCTTAACCAATTTAAGGGATTTTTGGCTACCAAGATAACTTTAGAAATATGTGCTCCAAAAATAGGACATTATAGAAAATAAATACCAGGCCACTTGGATTATATAATTACTTAGTCTGCCAGGTATGTCCCAATTATATCACCAAGAAGCATCTAAAATGAATATTTCCTTGTGAATTTTCTCCCGTGTCTGGTACACACCTGACACAGGGTAGGTATTCAATAAATACTTGTTAAAGTATAACTGAAGAGCGCTGAGGAGGTATGGCCGGCTAACTGGTACCCCGAGGTACAATCCTGAGCTCGCTGATTCTTTACCAGAGGAAGGATTGTGTCCCTTTCCCATCATCCCCTCTGGCAATGGTACCACCTAATGTCCTTTTCTGGCCAGCTTTTCTTCTTCTTTTGGTTCCTGGCCCCCCTGTTTTTTTTTTTTTTTTTTTTTTTTTTTTTTTTTTTTTTTTTTNCTATTCACCTATTCCTTTCAAAGAGTGAGATGGGAAAAATTCTAGTGGAGTAGTCGATCCTGATAAAACGCCTTCTGCCTGGAAAACAAACAGCAGTCTTCCTACCTTGTGAGGAAGTATTTGAATGACCAGGTGGCAGTTCCCAGATGCGATTTCACTTAAAGTTCTTGGGTTGACTATTTATTGCTATGCTTGAAATGATGGTTATTATTGTTGCAAATATTATTATGCCGAGGTTGCCAGCTTGCAAGCACAGACAGCTGCATTGTTTACAAACATAATTAATGAGGTGATTTTTAATATCAACAGCTCAGCACCAGCCTTTCTAAAGACTGTTTATGGCCTGGGCCACAGAGCCATTTGTAACTTCCACAGCACTTCCCTAACGGGGCCGCCTCCAAGAGTCATTTCCTTTGGCTAGGCCCTGGTTTATTTTATGAATGACAAAAATAAACCTCTACTTGTTGCCGGTGAGAAACGGTTTATGTCTAGCAAGCCCACGTTCACCAGAAGATAAACACAGGAATACTTTTCTAAGAAGCGAAGCTACATTTCTTAGTCACTAACTTCTGTATTTATACAATAGTCTTCCAACTAAGGTGACCGTCCTGGGGAACTGGGAAGGGACGGCGGATTCCTTTTCTAAACATGGAAATGTTCTGTGTGGGATGATGGTCTAGAAACACCTGCAGTATATCAATACTCAGAAAAATGGCTTCTACTTCAAATAGTCTCCTGAAGCCATTTACATGACCTCAGACTTTTTTTTTTTTTTTTTTCCATTTAGTTATATACGGGTGAAGGGTTTGAACAAAAGATGTTCTCTCCTCTAATTCTGGCCTGGCCTGGTCTTTCAAAATGGACTTGAGAACAAGTATTAGGTAAAACTCATCTTTTTGTCTTTAGTTTTTCCATTCCACTCTTGATTTTGAGCTTTGAGGTTCTGTCAGTGATGGGTAGCTGGTGTACCCCAAATCTGAAGGATAAGTTTTTCTTATGAGATACCTGCCATTGAGTACCTTCCCAAGCAAATAGGGGAATGACTCTTCCCCCCACATAATATAATAGAAACTAATCACCCTTCTAAGCTCTGCTGTATTAACAGCCAGAAATGAGTGTCAGTGTGTTACCTGACTTGTTTCTTACATTTCAGAGGTTGGATGATTTAATAGTGTATTGAAACGTTTTGCCTTTTGTTTTCTCCTCCACAATTCAAAAGGAATTACTGTCATTCTATTCCCTCTTGACTATAGAATGGCCTGGGTATATCTGTTTAGTAAGAGTCAATAAGATAGGAAGAGATAAAAAAAAAAAAAGACTTAAAATAGTAAAAATGACCTAAGATACTTAAAGTTAGCCATTTTATATTTTTCTCGTAATTTGCAGGCAAATGCTTCGGAAACATAGTTTTATGAGCTCAACTCCAAATATCCTTGTTTATTACCTTAATCCACACCAGCTCTGGTGTAGATAATGAGAACTTCATCAATGCCCCCCAAATTTCATAATTTTCAGTGTTGTATAAGAGTGCTTATTTTTTTAAAGATCTATTTTTATTTATTTTAGAGACAGAGAGAGAGCACGAGAGAGCAGGGCTAGGGTGGAGAGGACCAGAGAAAGAGGGAGAGGGAATCCTGAGCAGACTCTGTGCTGAGTGCAGAGCCGGATGGGGGGCTCAATCTCATGACCCTGAGATGGTGACTGGAGCTGAAACCAAGAGTTGGAAGCTTAACCGACTGCACCACCCAGGCACCCCAAGAGCATTCATTTAATACAACTCCACATTTATTGAATATCGGGGGCTATATACCCCCTACCCTCAGGCAGCTTAACCATCTCCCGGAGGAGATCGAAACAAATAATGAGGATTCGTCTCTAGAAGTGCACTTTTCTGAAGAGAATTGTTTGTTTGATTGGTTTGACTGCTGGGATTTTCATTCTGCTGATTACAGTAATGAGTAGAGATGAAAAATGGGAGCAGCCATAAATTGATTTATATAGGAAAGGACATGAAGCTACCAGTGGGACAGAAAAGAATAAATCTAGAAGGAGGAGGAGGGAGTGAGGGGAGGGGGTGAAGTTTGAAGGGGTGAAATAAGAGGAAAAGTTTTGGGGACCAACTGCCATGATGACTGGGATTTGGGGGGACAGAAAGGTTTAATGAGCATTTTATTTATTTTTAAAAAATTGAGATATAACTCACATGAAGTGCATAAATGTTATGTGAACAGCTTAGTACATTTTTATGTATGAATATACTTTGTAAGCAACACCCACATAAAGATAGAATCCTGAGGGTGATCGTTATTCTGCCTTTTCTCCCCATAGAGGAGTTTCACATGTTTTTATACTTGATACCTGTAGAATCAAATAGTATGTATTCTTAGTTTCTGACTTCTTATGCTCCATGTTATGTCTGTGAGATAGAATTATCCATCCATATATATATATATATATATATATATATATATATATATTTT
>LNAC01001052.1:282685-346388 GCA_002007465.1 Ailurus styani | reverse complement strand
TTTTTTTTTTTTTTTTTTTTTTTTTTGTTGTTGTTGTTTTTTTCAACTCTTCCCAAACTAGCTATTCACCTATTCCTTTCAAAGAGTGAGATGGGAAAAATTCTAGTGGAGTAGTCGATCCTGATAAAACGCCTTCTGCCTGGAAAACAAACAGCAGTCTTCCTACCTTGTGAGGAAGTATTTGAATGACCAGGTGGCAGTTCCCAGATGCGATTTCACTTAAAGTTCTTGGGTTGACTATTTATTGCTATGCTTGAAATGATGGTTATTATTGTTGCAAATATTATTATGCCGAGGTTGCCAGCTTGCAAGCACAGACAGCTGCATTGTTTACAAACATAATTAATGAGGTGATTTTTAATATCAACAGCTCAGCACCAGCCTTTCTAAAGACTGTTTATGGCCTGGGCCACAGAGCCATTTGTAACTTCCACAGCACTTCCCTAACGGGGCCGCCTCCAAGAGTCATTTCCTTTGGCTAGGCCCTGGTTTATTTTATGAATGACAAAAATAAACCTCTACTTGTTGCCGGTGAGAAACGGTTTATGTCTAGCAAGCCCACGTTCACCAGAAGATAAACACAGGAATACTTTTCTAAGAAGCGAAGCTACATTTCTTAGTCACTAACTTCTGTATTTATACAATAGTCTTCCAACTAAGGTGACCGTCCTGGGGAACTGGGAAGGGACGGCGGATTCCTTTTCTAAACATGGAAATGTTCTGTGTGGGATGATGGTCTAGAAACACCTGCAGTATATCAATACTCAGAAAAATGGCTTCTACTTCAAATAGTCTCCTGAAGCCATTTACATGACCTCAGACTTTTTTTTTTTTTTTTTTCCATTTAGTTATATACGGGTGAAGGGTTTGAACAAAAGATGTTCTCTCCTCTAATTCTGGCCTGGCCTGGTCTTTCAAAATGGACTTGAGAACAAGTATTAGGTAAAACTCATCTTTTTGTCTTTAGTTTTTCCATTCCACTCTTGATTTTGAGCTTTGAGGTTCTGTCAGTGATGGGTAGCTGGTGTACCCCAAATCTGAAGGATAAGTTTTTCTTATGAGATACCTGCCATTGAGTACCTTCCCAAGCAAATAGGGGAATGACTCTTCCCCCCACATAATATAATAGAAACTAATCACCCTTCTAAGCTCTGCTGTATTAACAGCCAGAAATGAGTGTCAGTGTGTTACCTGACTTGTTTCTTACATTTCAGAGGTTGGATGATTTAATAGTGTATTGAAACGTTTTGCCTTTTGTTTTCTCCTCCACAATTCAAAAGGAATTACTGTCATTCTATTCCCTCTTGACTATAGAATGGCCTGGGTATATCTGTTTAGTAAGAGTCAATAAGATAGGAAGAGATAAAAAAAAAAAAAGACTTAAAATAGTAAAAATGACCTAAGATACTTAAAGTTAGCCATTTTATATTTTTCTCGTAATTTGCAGGCAAATGCTTCGGAAACATAGTTTTATGAGCTCAACTCCAAATATCCTTGTTTATTACCTTAATCCACACCAGCTCTGGTGTAGATAATGAGAACTTCATCAATGCCCCCCAAATTTCATAATTTTCAGTGTTGTATAAGAGTGCTTATTTTTTTAAAGATCTATTTTTATTTATTTTAGAGACAGAGAGAGAGCACGAGAGAGCAGGGCTAGGGTGGAGAGGACCAGAGAAAGAGGGAGAGGGAATCCTGAGCAGACTCTGTGCTGAGTGCAGAGCCGGATGGGGGGCTCAATCTCATGACCCTGAGATGGTGACTGGAGCTGAAACCAAGAGTTGGAAGCTTAACCGACTGCACCACCCAGGCACCCCAAGAGCATTCATTTAATACAACTCCACATTTATTGAATATCGGGGGCTATATACCCCCTACCCTCAGGCAGCTTAACCATCTCCCGGAGGAGATCGAAACAAATAATGAGGATTCGTCTCTAGAAGTGCACTTTTCTGAAGAGAATTGTTTGTTTGATTGGTTTGACTGCTGGGATTTTCATTCTGCTGATTACAGTAATGAGTAGAGATGAAAAATGGGAGCAGCCATAAATTGATTTATATAGGAAAGGACATGAAGCTACCAGTGGGACAGAAAAGAATAAATCTAGAAGGAGGAGGAGGGAGTGAGGGGAGGGGGTGAAGTTTGAAGGGGTGAAATAAGAGGAAAAGTTTTGGGGACCAACTGCCATGATGACTGGGATTTGGGGGGACAGAAAGGTTTAATGAGCATTTTATTTATTTTTAAAAAATTGAGATATAACTCACATGAAGTGCATAAATGTTATGTGAACAGCTTAGTACATTTTTATGTATGAATATACTTTGTAAGCAACACCCACATAAAGATAGAATCCTGAGGGTGATCGTTATTCTGCCTTTTCTCCCCATAGAGGAGTTTCACATGTTTTTATACTTGATACCTGTAGAATCAAATAGTATGTATTCTTAGTTTCTGACTTCTTATGCTCCATGTTATGTCTGTGAGATAGAATTATCCATCCATATATATATATATATATATATATATATATATTTTTTTTTTGCATGTATCATTAGTTTACTCTTTCTCATTCTTGTGTAGTAGTCCATTATGTGACTAGAACACAGTGCATTTGCGCCTTCTATTGTTAGCGGGCATTCAGAGCACTTCCAATTTGGGGACTATTTTGAATGATGCTGTTATGAGCATTGTGGTACGTATAATTTCTGTCAGGCATATGCCCAGGAGTGTGAGTGTTTGGCCGCAGGGTACATAGGTAGGCTTCCCTTTAGCTGGTCCTGCCAAATAGTTTTCCAAAGGAATTGCACCCACTGGGGTCCTGAAATACTCTAAAGTGCTCCAGATGCCCCACATCTTTGGCAACACATAATGAGAACTTTGAGGAATTCTTTCTGGGCATTGTGTGGTGTAGTTTCTCCCTTTGCTACCCTTTGGGGGCTTCAGAAAGACCCAGAATTTGGAATCGGATTTATGTTAGATTTCTTGCCTTCACAGCCAAGGGCGGCAATCTCCGATTCCCCTGGGCATGAATCATGGCTTCTCCATTTACTAACTGTATATTCTTAGGCACCGTGTGTGTGTGTGTGTGTGTGTGTGTGTGTGTGTGTGTGTGTGTGTGTGCGCGTGCGTGTGCGTGCTGCCTTCTGAGGCTTTTATCCTTTTATTCTTCATCTGCAGAATGAGAACCATAGAATCACTGCATAGGGTTTTTGTTAGGATTGAATGAGATAGCACACATCAAGCCCTTTGCACAGGGCCAGGCATATAATTAGTTCTCAGAAAATGGTAGCTTGTGTTACTATTAACAGAAGCGAGAAAATTCCAAGGGGGAGGGTTAAACCCAGGGAGGATAGATTTGGGAGACCTGGGCCAGATCTCTATATCCATCTGGAATTTCTCCTTTCATAGCTAACCTTTGAAAGTCTGAGGGCGATTTGATTATTAGCGGCAATCATTCCCTTTGCCAAAAGCCCTGTGCCCTTTCTCTGCACCCAGGTTGGCCGTCATGACTTTGCAGGCATTGCACTTTCAGACTTAGATTGTCGGAGACACGGGTGAGCCAAAGCCATCCTGTGGCCTGACACCATCACTGATGAATTTTAGCAACAAGAGGTACAATAATCCGAAGGCTCTCCTCAACGGAGACGGGTAATAGGCAAGGGAAGAGAAAACTGAGGAGAGGAACTTCAAAGAGAAAACAGAAAAAAAAGGAAGCCTATTTAATTTTATGGTTGACGCAACTTGTTACATGTGTGTGTCCTGCCAGATAAATCGGATCATCTGATTTTCAAATTGCTGGCTCTATTGTTTCAGAAATAGAGGATGTAAATAATTTCAGTGCAATCTCCCGGATCTGGGCCTCTCTCATCCAGAACTGTTATCAGCATTAGCATAATTTATGGTGCTATCTAATAATGAAATCACTGAACACTGATTGTACAGCTTCTTAAAGCTATAATTATTGCTCATTAGGAATGGATTTCATATTGTTTGCTCCTGGCGCATAACAAGTTATGGAAAGGGAAAAGTTGTCAGGAGAAGTGAGACGCCAGGGAAGGCACTTTTTTGGTCCCTGAGGAGTCTCCCTGATGAATCTGTGTGGGATTTTGTTTTTCATAGGTGAGAACAACTGCCCCTGCCCCCCCAGATGCCATTTATTATCTTATTTCTTTGGGAAGGGAATTGATTTCAGCTGCACATCTTGTTTCTTTTTCAGTCTATGAGGTAGTGAGGGTTGAGAAAATGTAGACTGAACGAGTGTGTGAACAAAGGAATGAATGAAGGCAAAAAGTCACAGTGGCAGCACGTTACACTTGACCTCTGTCTAGTGCCCACCAAACATTAATGCGGAAACTGCCCATTAAGATCACCAGAGAGGGGCACCTGGGTGGCTCAGTGGGTTAAAGCCTCTGCTTTCGGCTCAGGTCATGATCTCAGGGTCCTGGGATCGAGGCCCGCATCGGGCTCCCCGCTCAGCGGGGAGCCTGCTTCCCCCTCTCTCTCTCTGCCTTCCTCTCTGCCTCCTTGTGATCTCTCTCCCTCTGTGAAATAAATAAATAAATAAATCTTTAAAAAAAAAAAAAAAAAAGATCACCAGAGAGGTTAGAGTTGGCAGTTCTTTGGGGGTGTTCCTCTGAAATAAGTCTTAGCATATTCATCTCCAAACATCTTAATGTGCATTTTTTAAACTTCCAGAAGCAGTGCTTGGCTTTTTCACTGTAAAGGATTTGAACAGTGTGTATATGTACTGAGTAAAACGCGGGCACCCCTTTCATTCACTCTGGTTGTCCTCTTCCTGAGGTAATGGCCCTTAACCATAATGGCCTTGGTATTCCTGGTGATACTGAGGACCTGTTGCCTGGGAGAACAGGAAAAAAAAGGCTGCTCTTGTTGGCTGACAGATCCCTTCCAAATGGACCATGGGCCTGGGGAAGGCTTGGTCTTAACTCTAAAGATGGAGGTTTAGTTAGCAATTTGTATTGAATACAATGGTTGGGAGAATGATACATTCCATCATGGGAAGGAGCCGTGACAATTACACTGTTTGCAAAACAGAGACCACTGCCAATGGGCTCATGCTTCTGGGAATGGGGAAAGAGGCTTATTGATGAAGACTTGAGCTCATAATGAACAGTGTCTTTAGCTTGTGATGTCATCAACTTCGATGGAATGCAGCTTGGTCTTGAGATTGGTATATTTTATTTGACCTTCATGGGTTGAATGTAATTTTTGTGTTCGTCAATTAATCCAGCTTGGTGATTTATCCAGGCCCAGGTCAGATTCTGTAGCCTGGCTTTTTGGTACCCGATTCTAGCTAGCATCCTTAGGTCTTTTGGCATGAAATGTGAGAGCGCTAAAGAAATCAAATGACTATTTCTTTAATAGATTCTTTTCCTTACTTGTTGATAACTGTGCTCTCTTTTCCTTAAATATCCTCTTATCTAAGGCCTTCTAGTCCCTGAGAGTTCAGGGAAAATGTCAGATATGCAGAAATAAAAAAAACACTCTTATTCTTTCACTGGAAAATTTCAAACTTTAGTAAAACTGTAGAAATGTTTAAATTGCCTTCCAATTTCTGAAAGAAATTGGTTTCCTTTAACGCTTAACGAGATAAACTGCAATTCGATTCAAGTCATTTTTCTGCCTCTCCTTGTTGACAATCTGAGCCCTGTTTTTTTGGTTTCCTCTTGCTTTCTGATTGACTTCAAGATTGCATCTAATCTTTTTATTCTATCTTGCACGAATGCAGCCTGCAATGTGTTGTGACAAGGAGCCAGACCTCCTATTAGCATATATTTATACCTTGCCGCACGCAAAGTGGTGCTTGGGGATTATTAAACCAGGCTGGATCTCTGAAAGCACATAAAAGGCATCAGATTCACCCCTCCCCCTGGAAAATCCTCTATCCCAACTGTCTACCCACATGGAGATCTAAATGTTTGGAGAAAGGGATAAATGAGAAGAGGAGTAGAGAGCGCTTGTAGACAAAGTTAATATGATGGAGGAATTATCAGATAATTACAGACATGGGGAGATGTGAGAGATGATCATTGTCCTCAAAGGATCTGGAGACACCTTGGAGGAAATTTAAGGGCCATTCTGGGAAACAGTTGATAACATGGTCAAGTTAGCTTACTGAGGAAGGAATTAAAATATGGAGAGATCTGGGCAGAGCTCTGGGAATAGAGATATTTATGATTTGTGGGATTCAGAATAGGAATTCAGAGGGCCAGATGCCAGGAGATGAAGACAGGGTCTAGGATTTCAAGACAGGGTTCCTTCTAAGGCGACTTGAGGAGAGGTGATAGGCAATATCTCTTCAGGTTCTATTTGTTTTTCCATAAATAGAAACGAACAGAGCAGACTCTGAACAGTATTGTGACACATGCCTCCATATTCTTTGGTGTTCCAGTTTTCTTTCTGTAGGATGCTTGAGCCCTCCAGGGTCTCAGAGTTTACGAATTAATAACCTCTGTCTGCTATCACAACTGGCAGTGATCTGACATTAGTCATTCACACATGGCTTTGACCTAATTTCCACTTATGCTAACCATCCCACAGCACTTCTATTTTAAGCCTGTTTTCTCTAATTGCAGAAAGACAGCCTTTGTCTTCTCTGAAAGAAATTTTGAGCATTAGTAAAAAGTAAAAGGGACAATTTGGGGGAAGGGAAGCTATTCTAATGATTTGTATGCTAAAGGATTGGTCCGGAAGAGAAAGTATTTTTCTCTCTCAACTTCCTAATAGTTCCTATACTCCTAGGATGGTAAGTCCCAGTGACTGCTCTTGGGAATTTCTGAGGTTTTTTTTAAAGATTGGTTTACTTCCTTTAGAGGGAGTGAGAGCACGAGTGGGAGGGGCAGAGGGAGAGGGAGAGAGAATCTCAAGTAGACTACGAGCTGAGCACAGAGCCCAACGTGGGGCTCCGTCTCAGGACCCTGAGATCATGACCTGAACCAAAACCAAGAGTCAGATTCTTAACTGATTATGCCACCCAGAGGCCCTGGAATTTCTGCATTTTGAGAAGTTTTTATTATGATGCAAATCTCACTGTCTTATATACATCTGTCTTCTCGAATTGTCTGTGAGCACTCTGGGGATGTTGTCTCATTCACTTGTGTTTTCTATTGACAGTTGGTGTCCAATACCCAGTTTTTGAGCTATACATCAGAGGTATCACAGTTTTTCCCAACTTTTACCTTTAAATATTTTAGTCTTTGAAATAGGAAGTTAGGTCCAGGGTGCTATTTGGGTTGTATGCCCAAGTGTATTGGGGTAGGCTTGGCTTTCTTTTGTTTTTCTAGGTGCTTGGAGTAGTGAGCTGACCGTCTCTGTTCTGGGGCTCAGGGCCTACGGCAGCTGTCCCTCGGCCCATGCCTGCCTGGTGTTGGGCAGACTTTTATTGCTGTCTGCCTTTCTCTGGCATCTGTGACTTGGGCTGGCATGTGTCCCTTATTTGGCTCCTTCCTTTTTCTTCTGTTGTAAGATTCAGGACATAGTCTAGGCATAGGGATAGTCAGAGAAGGGCAAAGAAATGACTTTGGGCCCAGTGTAATTAGGTCTGAATAACTTATGAGGAGGGAACTCACACAGTGTTCAGAAGTCATTACTTTGCTTTCCTTTGCATACAACTCCCTTGGGGACCTTAAGGGCTGGAGGGGTGGCTGGGTTACAGTGGGGTCTAAGAAACTAAAAACTTGATTTGACTGTATACAGTACACATTTATCCAGGGCATTTTTCCAGGCAGGAGAGGAATGACCAGGTAGATGACTAGATATACTTGACTGTCTTTGTTTAAGGCTGTATTTTGTGGAATCAAAGCTCACAGCGTGTATGAATAGTGACTTTTCAGTAACAAGACCAATTGTATGAGCCATGTGTGAACACTAATCTCCTTAGGCATTTGGAGAGTGGTATATGGAGAAATCATAAGATGAAAAGATACTTAAGTTCTTGTTCATGGGGAAGATATAGATATTTATAAATGTTAGACATTGTTAGGAAAAATGAGCATAGGTATGGATCTTAATGAGTTAGGGTAATTACCCCAACAATAACTATGAGATTATGATATTTAAACGAGCAGAATAAAATGTGAATTGTTTGAAGGAAACTAAGGAAGGAGAAAAATAGGAAGTAAATGCAAAGCATGGCAAATAGCACCAAATAGGACAGCAAAGTGAATGTCAGTGTAGCAATAATTATAATAAATGTAAGTTGGTTAATGTGACCAATCAAATCCTAGAGGAGAACACAGGCAACAACCTCTTTGATCTTGGCCACGACAACTTCCTGCTAGATTTTTAAAAATTAAAGATTTAGATATATGTTGCCTATATAATACTTAAAGTCTTAAGGACAAAAGGATACAGAAAGATTTGACATAAAGGAGTAGAAAAATATATACCAAGCATATATGAAACAAAGAAATCAGAAGTAGCACTTTTCATTTCAGGCAAGTGAGATTTAAGATGAAAAACCTAATAAAGGATAAAAAGGGACACTGTGTATTGGTAAAGGAGATATAACACAATAGTCATGAACATATATGTGGTAACAATAAGATCACAAAATATAAAAAGCAACAACTGACTTACCTAAGACAAGACGTAGATAGATCAACAATTATGGATGCAATTTAAAAAAAAAAAAGCAAACACCTCTTGGAAACTGATAGAGTAAACAGATAAATAAGAAAAAATCTAAAACAAACATATATAATACATTCTTTTCAGGCCTGTTTGACATATAAACAAAAAAAGATTAGTAAATTCTAAAGGTTCAATTTCATACAGATTATATGTCTTCTCTAAATGCGATAGAACTAAAGATTAATAATAAAAGGAAAGCTAACTAATTAAACCTAAATGGTAGAAACTAAAAATTGTATCTAAAATTTACCCATAGATTTTACATATAAAAACAAATTTAAGACCTTTTTTCTACATGAAGGCTGTGTCAATGTAATGTTTTGCCCAGTCTCTGGTGAATTTGTTTTCTGGTGTAGGGGTTGGAGAATTTATAATGAATTAAATAATAATAGTTGGGAAAAAAAGGAAACCCTTTCTTCTATTTGGACATAGTTAGATAGAAAAATCTTGGGAAATATGAAAAAATAGAGCACATAAGGCAGCTCCTTAACAGAAGGTGATTTCTTTTAACTTTGGCATGATGATTGAAAATACAGAGCAAGTGGAGCTGCATCCTTACTTGGGAGTGTGCTGTTAAGAAAGCTTCCTGAGGACCACAATGTTCATATCAGAAACCATGTAGAACATCAAGGAGTTGAGAGGAAGATCATAATTCCTAGGTATATGTGGCTTTTTCTAAAGAGGTTTTGAGACAATCAAGAAACAGGGTAGGGGTGATATTCCAGGTATTTTGCTTTGTAAAGGACCATTGGTGTCATTTGTATTTATGTCTGGGCTGGTGTGATCAGGGTAAACATGGGTTCTTATTAAACTGAAACTTTTTAGTCTAGAAAATCTGGGATAATTGTAATTGTTGGCATAATCAGTATAGTGGGCTGGGTTTCCTGGAAAGCCAACTCTGAGTGGAGATTAGCATGTAAGTGGTTTATTAGAGAGTGCTCTTGAGGTCGAAAGTTGGAGAAGGAAAGGGAAGGGTTGGAAGGAAGAGAGGAAGCAGGATTGTACAGAGGCAGAAGCTAGGTTGCAATGAAATTTCAGCAGAGCATATGTAATAGGGGAAGTTTTAAAAATTCAATTAATTAACATATAGTGCTTTTTTACTTTCAGAGGTAGAGTTTAGTGATTCACCAGTTGCATATAACACCCAGTTCTCACATCAAGTGCCCTCCTTAATTCTCATCACCCAGTTACTGTCCCCTCCCATCCCCTCCACAGCCTCAGTTTTTTTCCTATAGTTAAGAGTCTCTTATTCAACTCTGCAGTCAACTAATGTTCGACAAAGCAGGTAAGAATATCCAATGGGAAAAAGCCAGTCTCTTTAACACATGGTATTGGGAAGATTGGACAGCCATATGCAAAAGAATGAAACTGGACCATATTCTTACACCATACACAAAAAAAAGACTCAAATGGATGAAAGACCTCAATGTGAGATAGGAATCTATCAAAATCCTAGAGGAGAACACAGGCAGTAACCTCTTTGACCTTGGCCGTGGCAACTTCTTGCTAGACACGTCTTCAAAGGCAGGGAAAATAAAAGCAAAAATGAACTATTGGGACTTCATCAAGATAAAAAGCTTTTGCACAGCAAAGGAAGCAGTTGACAAAACCCAAAGACAACCTACAGAATGAGAGAACATATTTCCAAATGTCTTATCAGGTAAAGGGCTAGTATCCAAAAATCTATAAAGAACTTATCAAACTTGACACCCAAAGAACAAATAATCCAGTCAAGAAATGGGCAGAAGACATGAACAGATATTTCTCCAAGAAGACATCCAAATGGCCAACAGACACATGAAAAAATGCTCAATGTCACTTGGCGTCAGAGAAATACAAATCAAAACCACAATGAGATACTGCCTCACATCAGTCAGAATGGCTAAAATTAACAAGTCAGGAAATGACAGATATTGGCGAGGATGCAGAGAAAGGGGAACCCTCTTACACTGTTGGTGGGAATGCAGGCTGGTGTAGCCACTCTGGAAAACAGTGTGGAGTTTCCTCAAGAAGCTAAAAATAGACCCAGCAATGGATTTCACTACTGGGTATTACCCCAAAGATACAAATGTAGTGATCTGAAGGGGCACATGCACCCCAATGTTTATAGCAGCAGTGTCCAGAATAGCCAAACTATGGAAGGAGGCCAGATGTCCATTGACAGAAGAATGATAAAGAAGATCTAGTGTATATATATACAATGGAAAACTCAGCCATCAAAAAATGAAATCTTGCCATTCTCAACAATGTAGACGGAACTAGAGGGCATTATGCTAAGTGAAATAAATCAATCAGAGAAAGACAATTATCATCTGATTTCACCCATATGTGGAATTTAAGAAACAAAACAGGATCATAGGGGAAGGAAAATAAAATAAGATAAAATCAGAGAGGGATAACACTTTTGATTTGTCTTAAGTTGAGACTTTCAACTTTCAACTAGTCATCAAATGAGTCTGTGCCTGAAAGAGCACATCAGCTTGGGTAAGGTGGTGGTTTTCAGCAAGGCAATTCCCACAGAGATAATAAGGATAATAAATCCTTCATTCCTAAAGGAGAATATGAATGCCACATCACAGTGTCTACCACCATAATGGTATAATTTTTGTTTGAAAATATTTTTTTGTTGTTTAAAAAAGTAAAGGGTTGGAAAAAAATTCTAGGTTCAGTATGCAGTTAAGAGTAAAATCCTTCCTAACCTAGTACTTGCTCTTACTATGGGCATATTATAGGGGAAATGGCTCTATGAACACGAATTGAAAGAACTATGATTTTTAGGGGTACCTGGGTGGCTCAGTCAGTTGAGTGTCCAACTCTTGATTTTGGCTCAGGTCATGATCTTGGAGTTGTGGGATTGAGCCCTGTGTTGGGCTGCACAGTTGGTGTGGAGTCTGCTTGAGATACTCTCTCTCCCTCTCCTCCCCCCTGCACTCTCTCTAAAATAAAAATAAATAAAATCTAAAAAAAAAAAAAAACTATGATTTATAAAGCTGTAAGATAGGGAGTTCTGGTATTTTTTCCAAGGACTCTCTTACCTGAATATGACTTTAAGGGTGGGAGTATCCTTCCTGTTTTTTTTTTTTTTCTCCTGTATGAAAGAAAAACATGAAATGTTTCATAAATGTTTCAGGTACTGTGTGTTTCTTTGTCATACCTTATGTATTAGTTTTGAAAAGAATTTTAAAATTCCGAGGAATACTCCTGGACTTGTTTTTTACCCGAGGGATGATTCAAAGGTATGAAGAGATAGCTTGTGCCTCTACCCTATCTCCCTACTACGTCCTCCTACCCTAAACCAAGAGAACTCAAGGGAAGGAAAGAGAGAGGAAGGCTACAAGTAAGACCAAAAGTGTGGTGTTGGCAGGAGAAGGACAGGACAATAAGGGCACTCTTCGAGTAGATGGTGGAAGTTGTTTGTTTTTCACCCTTCGTGGGTTGCCTTCTTGATGATGCTTTTATCTATTCCTTATGTATAGCTAAGATGTGCACTCGCCATGGACACAGACCCCAGCAGTTAAGGCCTACACCTGGCAGGCAGCCCATCTTCACTGAAAGTAGGGACTCAGCATGTGGGTTCTGGGGCCAGACTGTCTAGGTTCCAAGACCAGCTTCCCCTCCTGCTGACTGTGTGGGGTTGGGTAAGGGGCTTCTGCCTCTCCAGTCCTTAGTTTTCTTGTCTATAAAATGGGGCTGGTAATAATACCTCATGGGCTTGTTGTTGAGAATTGAATGAATTAACACTGTAAAATCACTTGGAATAAAAGAAATACTTGAAAATATTAGCTATTATTTGCCCTGTGAGTCCATCTTCCCTGTTGCCTGGATTTCCTACCTTGACAGATAACTTCAGCATCACACACAAAGCTCTTGCATACCCAAACCTTCCATTCTGGCTTTAGGGTCAGAATGTTTTTGGCCACTGCCTGCTCTGCCCATCATTGAAGCAAGCGTACAGAGGTGACCATATGTTCTTACTTCTTATACATTTGTATTCTAACACAAATAATTTCCCACTTAATAGTCTTCGCCCACAATTGTCTATCCTTATAAGAAAATTATCCTTTATAAGGATTATAAACTACAGATGGGGTCATTTCAAAGTCTTACAGATAAAAAGGTGGGATCTTTTTTCAAGTATAGATTTTTCCCTTAAGTCTTTCCCTGCCTTATCTTGATTGTCTTGGAAAATGGATTTTTAATGAAAAAAAAATTGAAGGCAGAGACTAGAGGTAAGGACCCCCATACTAGCCAAATTTTTCCTGATCATTTACTCTTGATAATCCCTCAAGCCCCTCCCCCTACCCCCCACCTCTCTTCTTTCTTCCTATTGTCCTTCAAGGAGGAAAAAAGGCCAAGATGGAGAGCTGCCTGGGAGAGCATGAAGGACGGAATTCATTTCATCAACTCAGAAGCAGAGGAGGAGAGACCTTAAAAAAGAAACACAGGAGCTGGTGATCTCGACCTACTTTGGCTTCAAACCTTAAAGCTGAGGAAATGTACAAAAATATATTTCAATTTTCAGTGTTGATTTTATACTCATATTAAAAGTTTGTATTATTTAGAGATAACTTGTTCCTTTAAGTAGTCTGTAGGTTTTTCCTCTGTAAAATATGTATTAATTAATTAATTAATTAATTAATTAAATGTTTATTGAACAAATATGTTTGTGCCGAGTACCACCCTAAGTACCGGAGATACAGTTGTGAATGAACAAAAATAGCCATCAATGGGGTGAAAACTCTTATGGAGCTCATGTTTTTGGGGGGAGGAGATGGTGAGTAGATCAGCAAATGTCAGGTGGCAACAGAAGGAAAAGAAAAACAGTGTAGTATAAGTAAATAAGAAAAAGAAAACAAATAAGAGAAAAAACAGAAAATAAAGTAGGATAAGGGGACAGATGATGACAGATGAAAGGAGGTGTGTACTATTTTGGACAGGGTGTTTTCCCCAGGCTTTTCTGAAAGGGTTTGACTTGAACTGAGACCTAAACAGCACAAAGGAGGGAGGGCTGAGGATCAGGGCAGAGGGCCATGGCAAATGCTTGCTGCGAATTCTTTAAATTCAGTGATACTGAACCTTGAGATGGAGTTTGATTTAAAATAACATTACTAAACTGGAAAAGATAAAAGAAGTACGTACACAAGTTTTTCTTGTCATTGTCACCAAATGAGATTTGAGAAAGAAGATGTAGGATTTCCCTGGAAACAAGACTTTCCCTGCATATAACTCAGTCACGTCCATAGTGAGGTGGTCAACACTCAAATGCTACGTCTGAGGACATGGTGATGATCATGACAGTCTTAGAAAGTTCCTCTTATTCATTCTTCCACCTTGTGAGAGAATAAAATGTAGAGCTCAATATGACTCATTATTTTGAATGTTCCTAGTTTGGGTATGGAGAGTCAGTGCCTAAAGCTTTTGTATTTGTTGAAAAAATACAGGTCTTTATGTCTCTTTTTTTCTTTTTTTCCTTTAAACCTAGCATTCAAAATTAAAGAAACAAGAAGGAACCACATTGGTGACATTGGAACTAGTTGTTCCAGTGACTTTTATGGAAGTTCTTGTTTTAACTGTGTATAGTCTGTTCCAGGGAGTTACATAGATCTAGGATTTGTTCATCCTTCAAACTTACTTCCCTCTGGTGGCCACTATAACACCCGAAAATCTCCATGCCTTCCCACTGAAGTCTCCCACAGGAGACAGAGGGCTTGATGAGTTAGATTTTTATGGTGAATTCCCTTTGTATGTTTGTATCTGGTTATGCCTTGTGTTCTTACTGTGTTGTTCTCAATCATCACAAACACATGCAACATAAGGCTAAATATTTTTTCTGCTGTGATATTAAGGCATCTATGAAAGAAAGAGTGCAACCACTTGGGAATGGACGGACCTTTTAGATTTGCGGTCCAGATTCCACTTTTATCTTTGGAGCAGGCAACATGCCCGGTTTATGTTGTACTTTGTTTCTAGGCTGTTTTGCTTTGGCTAAGGTCATTGTCAGTGCGTGAAATAGCTTGTGTTGTACTTTTTTTTTGCATAAAATTTTGGTTTCAAGGCCTACAAGAGAGGGAAGAATCATCCTACATTTCTACTTTATGGCCACCAGATGGGACCATTTCTAGTGATGGTTTGAGAACAATAGTAGAAATAGGTTTGAGAATCATAGAACAGAGATGCTCACTGCTGAAGGACAGGAAGGATGCACTTTTATTAGTCTCAACCTTCTCTGACCTCTGCCCCAAGCTTCCATAAGTTCCAGTGAAACAATGCAAACCCATTTCATTTTTAAACATGGATTGAGAGCAGGATCTCTGGTAGGTTTATAATCAGTCTAAAGATGTCTGTGGGGTATCAGGGTATAATAAGAAGACAAAAGTGGTGGGAACAGGAAAGAAAGCAAGAGATAGTGAAGAAGCAGAAAGGATTAATGAAATCAGTCTCCTTTATATTCCTCAAATGTATTTGAGGAAGATGATCCTTGAAGAGGAGAAACACCAGTGATGATGGAGGAGGTGAGGTTGCAGAGGTAGGTGGTGGGGTTGGGGGATGTGGTGATAGAGAAGGCTGAAGAGAGGTGAAGGCTGTAGTGGAGGAAGAGGCAGAAGTAGTCCAGGAGGTTTTGGAAGTGGGACAAGTGGTAGAGTTGGAGATGGAGGGGGTGGGAGAGATGGTGATAAAAACAGTGGAATTGAAGGCAGTAGAGCAATGGTGGAGATTGTGGTGGCAATAAAGGTGGTGAAGGTTACAGTTGAGGAGTTGGAGGAGGTGGAGATGATGATGAAGATGGTGAAGGCGGGTGGTGGCAGAAGAGTTGGTAGAGAAGACGATGGAGGTACTGGGGGGTGGTGGAGGTAGTACCTGAGAAGGTTGTGAAGGAGGTGGTCAAGGTAGAAAAGGTAGAGGAGGAGGTAGAGGGAGTGGAGATAGTGGAGGAGGTGAGGACACTGGTGGAGATGGTGGTGTGGGTGGGTATTGCCCCGGAAGTGGTGGAGGAGTCTGGAGGCGTGGTGCAGGAGGTTGTGGAGGTGGTAGGGGGGCGGAGGAGATACATGTGGTGGTAGCTGAGGTGGTGGAGCCTACTGGGTGACATAAATATCCAATCTTAACAGAAGGCAGAATGAATATATGCATGAATGCATAGGAGAACCAGCGGCCATTTGTAATACTTCTTTTTTAAGTTTTTTTTTTTTTAAGTTTCTATAGAGGGCTCTCAGATAGTTTTCTTACTAATTGCATACATTTTTTCCTCTGAGTCTAAAATTCTTATTTTCCTGAACGATTCATGCAGCAGTTGAACAACACGAATGACCATTGATTTTCACTCTGAAGGGATGCCTTTTATGTGCTAGACTGGATCAAGCATAGGCAACCAAAAATGAAAAATACTTAGTTCTCATTTTCATTGAGAGAATAGACCTATAAACAGATAATTATAATACAGTGAAGTTAAATGCAATGATAGAGATGTCAAATATCCCGAGAGGAGTGATAGATAATCAAATGTGGGTGGTGTTGGGGCAAGGGAAGCTTCTGGAGCAGGTAATAGCTTAAGGACGAGAGAATTGAAGATGAGTTGGGTGAAGGGGAAGATGACCATTACTGGACAAACTAACTCTCTAAATGACTTTCTTTCTGTCTACACGGGTATGTAAGGTTCCTTGCATTATGTTGGTATTTAGAATCAGGTTTGAAAGCATCCATGGATGCAATAAGTAAATCATAAGTGGATTTAGGATCTTCTGATGCTTCGTCATGACACGTTCAAAGTAGAGATAGAAGGATGAATCTCAGAGCTGGTGCCCCACCCATTCTCTGAGTTTAAGAAGTGAGTGGGAAGACAGAATTTGAGTAGTTTTTCCTATCAGAGGAAGCAGGACAAACAGTGCTTTAGCTGAGTTGGGTGGGCGGGCAGGCATGCAGTATCTGTGTAGAAGATGGGTGGCTTACTCAGAGAAGACCTGATATACAAGAAAAAGTCAGCCAAAAATATGAGTCACTCATTAGACTTTTAAAAAGGTGGAACATGCCAAGGCAGGGGAGGCAAACAGACTCTTTTATTAACTTGTACTATGATGTAGCCTCAAATATAACATGTCTCTAGAAATGAAAAACAATTCTCTAAAAAAAGGACCCAATTAAAATATATCATATTTTAGAGAGCAAGCAGACAACACAGGCTTTGTCAAAGGAATGGCTCAGTAAGAATGCATGAAATATCTTTGAATAGAACTTTCAAAGTTTTTAAAGTTTTATCTATTTAAGTAATCTCTATGCCCAATGTGGGGCTCAAACTAACCCTGAGATCAAGAGTGCCATGCTTTTCCAACTGAGCCAGCCAGGCACCCCTCGAAGGTTTTTTTTTTTTTTTTTAAATAGAGAACTTTTTAAAGTCTATGAAATAGGCTTCAGAAAATTGATTTCTTGGGATGAATACTACAAATAACTATTCAGAGACCATGAAGAACAAGCTTTCAGATACACCCCTTGGCCACAAGTTGGTCCGTGAAAGATGAGGAGCAAGGGAGAGGTCAGTGCATCCTTGGCCATGGCGCCTCTACAGGAAGTTGAAGAGTGACTTCATGCTGTTTATGGAGAATTTCCAAATCAGAGAATGCAGTTCCCTTATCCAAAACACTTGGGTTCTTTGCCCACCTACCCTGGAAAGCAGGCTATGGATTGCACCAGATAAAATATTAGAAGCTGACCTCTGAACCACATATTTAAATTCATTTCTGGTTTATTCTTTCCACATACCAATTGAGTTTGACTATTGTGTTCAGCCATCTGCAGCCCATGTTTATAATTGTGCGTGCTATCATTGTCTCTGAGATTTTCCTGGTTAATATTATTAAGGGGTGGATATATGATTTCCTGGGTGGTTCAGCTCACTCTTCTGGTCCGTTTTGATAAGAAAGTGCCTACCTGCTGCGCCAAGGGGCTTTCACTGGCATTTTGAATGTTTGCTTGTGAGGAAATAATATAGGAGACAGAACCACTCTACTGGTTGCCTTTCAGATAGAGAATTCTGTTTAATTTGCAGAAACTATTTATAAATTCGAACTATTAACTCAGTCTTTCTTGTTGGCCTTACAAAGGCAGCTCTTAGGAAATAAAGCGTCTGGGACCCAGTGGGAAAGAGTCCAGGCTCCTCCTGCCAAATCTCCTGAGTTATCCTGACTCCCACCTGAGATTCTGGGATTTTCTATTAAGAAGGGGAGGGAGAGATTGGCCCCATTTGGAACAGAGATGATAGAGAGTAAATAGACTTGTCTGTTTTTCAAAGATAATTGCAGGTTATGAAACAAAGCTAAGTAGGTAGCTAAATCCTACGCAGATTACAAAAGACGTTCTACATCTCTGAGTTAGCGCACGTAATTTTAGGCCCTGAAGCAATGTCTGGTGGACCAGTTGAACGTGCTAGGGCAATTGTTGAATGAATCCAAGGGAAGCCATGGTTGGAATCAGATCATGGATTATAGATTCCTAGAACTGGAAAGGCCTTTAGAGATTTTCTAGGCAAACTGTTTTGGTTTACTGCTGAGAAAACGAGCTCAGAGAAGTGTGGCTATTTCAAGTGATTATGAGCATGGCTAAAGCCTAGGTTCCTGATCCTCTGTGCTGTGCTTTGGTGTGGGGTCAACTGGACTTCAAGTAATGGTCTACTGTCTTTGCTGTGGATGTTCTCCAGACCATGTCATGGGTGGCATGCAAGTCCTCACAGCTATTCCTGCTACTCAACGATCACAAAACATCTTGCTTTCATTTATTTTCGCCACACCTCTGCTAGGAGGGAAATGTACTCTGTACTGATGGATCCACAAAGCCCAGCTCTGCCATTAGGGAGGCTCAGGGGAAGCTTTGAGAGTCAGTTCCCAGGCTGGTGCTTTCTACCCCAAACTTTCTCTTTTCATGGAATTCTTTCTTAAGCTAAGGGGAAAGGTAGCCAGCTCTGGATTTCTGCTTTGTAGGAACATTGATAACATTTGCAGAAGTCTTGTTCAGGTTAGTCAAACTGCCTGAGCTTTTGTTTCTTATATGTAAGATAAAAGTAATAGTTCACAGGGTTTATGGCTCACACAGTCCTGAGTGCAAGGGAGGCATTTAATAAATGTTCATTCTCTCTCTTGCTTGTATTATAAAATTTCTGAATATGCTGGCTTATGATTAGTTTAAGGAAAATTATTTTGACTGCTTTTTATTGTTTATGAAGATAACATATTCATTGTTGAAAAATCAAACAACATTGAAAATTATGAAGTTCCCCGAATGCCTATCATCCAGATATAACTATTCTGGATACTTTTACAACATTGGTCCAGTCATCTCTTTATTCATCTAGGTCTATATTTGTATTTATAATTTTACATAAAACGAAATTGTAATACAAACACTCTTTTGCAATCTACTGAGCAAGAGGTCAGTTCAAAGAAAATGCTAATAGATATTTTCTGCCAGATCTGGGGGCGTTTTTAGTCCCAAATGTAGGACACAGTGGAGAACACAATCTCATCTTACAGATTAAAACTTTGCTATGGCATGATTGGTACTCTTCTCCCTAGTTGTCCCTTTCCCCTTTCTCTGAAGTAGAAGGAGAATATACAATGTCATTTTTGGAGTTTTGCAAAAAAAAAATTGCCAACTGGGGAAGTCTACTTGATTTATCTTTTTTTTTTTTTACCGGTGTTCATTTAAATAAAAAGTGGGGTGAATAAATGGTATCTATTGCTAATCCCCTTGTAGCCCCTTGAATCTCCCGTTTGACCCTTCCCCTCTTTTCCACAGGACTCATCCACAGGAGGACACAGACTGTTGTGTGCTTTAGTGCATTGGGTCTTGCTGACCTATAGCTATGGGCAACCATTATTTTTGTTTAGACTAATCTCCCTGATGGCTCAGTGGCTTCCCCCCATCAGACAGAATAACATTACTTATGCTCTATCCTTCACCTGCCTCCCAGCTTTATCTGTATTCTCTGTTTCTTTGGGCCTATGCTAATGGTGATCTGAGTGACAATTTAGCACCAGACATTAAGAATACACGCAGGCCAATTCTGCCAAGAGTTTATAACCCGGTGCTGCTCTATGCCCATTCACATCAGTACTTGTTAGTAGAAAATACAGCTAATTGAAAGCCTTTGGGTGTTAGGAGACTGGGATCCTACAGAGCAGATGAAAACCTTCAGTATTAGAATCTTGTGTAGGAGTATCACACCAGCATGGAAAGGTCCTCACTCATGAAGGGAGGATGTTAATATTCATGTGGTCCCAGCCCACCAATATAATGTAAACAGGGCCTTTCTTACACTTTGAGATCCTGGGATCAGAGTTAGCAATTTCAAAGTAACGCTTCCAGGCTGTTGTATGTTTTGCCATAATTGGGCCAAACTCTCTCCCGGAGTCTCTATGAGTTCAGAGCTTCTTCCCAGTCTCCCTTCTCCTCACCACAGGAATCTGCACTGATTAATTAGTGCCAGATGTATTGGGGTGGTTTTGTTAGATGGCTTTCATCTAGGAAGAGGTGGGCTGAGTACACCCACTCGTTTCCCACCATCTCCAGAAAGAGCGGCTTTTAAGTATGAGTCTGACGCAGGGCTTCAGACTGTGACCTAAAGATGAAAGGCTCCTTACCAATCTTATCTGCTCATCAAAGACCAGACAGCAGGGGTGATATGCAATCGAGGCTCTCTGGCACCTCTGCTGCCTGTCCTGACAGAGTTCTGCCAGGGCCGGCTGTGGAGATGAAGACTTTATGGAGTAATGGGGTATCTCAATGTGGTTTTGATTTGAATTTACCTGATGGCTAGTGATGATGAACATGGAGCACTGGGTTTGGTGCATAAACAGTGAATCTTGGATCACTGAAAAATAAAAGACATGGAACCACATGGGTGGTTCTAGAACCTTCGACCTTCTTGTGCCAAGTTTCTATCATAACTTAAGATTATGTAGACATGTTCTCATGAGGAGTAGTGGTAAATTTGAAGGAAATATAATATCCTTAAGTGAGAATTTTACCTTTTTGAGCTTCTTCTCCAAGAGAAAACTTCTAATTTATGTGGCCTCAGACATCCAAAGAGGATGCGTGTGTGTGTGTGTGTGTGTGCGTGCTCACGCGTGCATTCTCATTCACTGATTATTTTATGCTTTTTCCCTGTAGACTGAGAATTACTACATAAGATGATAAGATGTTCTGGGGGAGCCAGGAGGGAAGTAGAAGGCATATATCATTGCCTTGGAATTTCTGCAGGAAAATGAAATGGACTTTCCATATATTTGTATTCATCTGTGCTCATAAATGGACAACCTG
Organism: Ailurus styani; assembly: GCA_002007465.1. NCBI lineage: Eukaryota > Metazoa > Chordata > Mammalia > Carnivora > Ailuridae > Ailurus > Ailurus styani. The sequence continues at coordinate 325,430 of LNAC01001052.1, read as the reverse complement.
GAATTTCTATTTCTAAATTCTGAAGGAAATCCATGATTAACATGTCTTATCTATGACTGAAAGATTGTTGCTACTATTTTCCTTTAAAGATTTTATTTATTTATTTGTGAGAGAGAGAGAGCTAGAAAGAGAGAGAGAGAGAGCACTGGCAGGGGGAGTAGCCGGCAGAGGGAAAAAACAGGCTCCCTGCCGAGCAAGGAGCCTGATGCAAGACTTGATTCCAGGACCCTGGGATCATGACCTGAGCCAAAGGAAGACTCTTAACTGACTGAGCCACCCAGGTGTCCCCTGGTGCTACTTTGTAATTAAATGAGATTGAGTAGATGAGTAATCTATAAGGAGGCTGAATTTGACTGGGACATGTTTGAATTTCTGTTGTGTTCCCCCATTCTTGGTTAGCAGAGAGGCTTAAAAGAAGTTACCCAGGGTTCAAGAGAGGAGAGCTAGGTTTTCCCAGACAATGTGGACAGAAGTTTTTTGTGTGCTATTTTCCATTTCTCTCTCTAGGTCTATTCATCATCTTTCTCCACCCACTGACTACATTGGAGGCTACTTTGCCCTCCTACTTAACATTTTAGTCGGGGAGTCCCTACCATTTAACTGTTTCTCAGTAGGAAGCTGGGAGCAAAAGGATTCTGCAGAAGGACAGTGAAGGGAGACACCAGGAAGACAGTGAGTATATCAGGCATAGAGGTTTGGAACAGATTAGAAAGTTCCTGAACACACTTCTTCAGGAAGATGAAATTAATAGACTGTCCCACGTGTTGGAAGTCTTGAGAAGAGATTTAGACAACCATTAAAGATAGGTATTAAATTAATGGTAAGTAAGTACATAGAAAATGAAGTAAATGAAGACAGTAAGGCAATTATTTTCCAGGGAAAATGAAAAGTTGCACAGAGAAGGAAAAATAATTAGAGTTATTACATGTGAGTAGTATTTATATAGTAATAATAGTATAAACTCCAAATATTGGTCCATCTAAAGTTACAAAATTATTATTATTTTGGGAAGATGAAAAGATGGGAAAGGTGCATGAATACAGTGAGATGGAGAAAAGAAAAAATAAAATCTTTAAATTTTATAACAGGAGGTCAATAAATAATGCATAAAACTGGAAGAAAACAACTGAGAAGTAGATTTACAAAACTTATTTAAAGACTTAGAGACCAGGGCGCCTGGGTGGCTCAGTGGGTTAAAGCCTCTGCTTTCGGCTCAGGTCATGATCTCAGGGTCCTGGGATCGAGGCCCGCATCGGGCTCCCTGCTCGGTGGGGAGCCTGCTTCCTCCTCTCCTTGTCTCTCTGCCTGCCTCTCTGCCTACTTGTAATCTCTCTCTCTGTGTCAAATAAATAAATAAAATCTTTAAAAAAAAAAAAAGACTTAGAGACCAATTTCATTTAATTGGTGAAAAGTCGTGAAAGTAATTACTTCATGAAAGGGGGATATGGAGCTGAGAGAGATAAGAAACTACCATCTTTTTGTAATAAACTTTGTAAAATTATTTGACTATTAACTTTAAGCATGCATGTTTATCTGATTAAACAATTATTTAAAAAACCAATAAAAAGAAAATTAATTAAATAATTAAAAATACCCCTCCCCCCCCAGACAGCCATTGCTAAGCAATTGGAATTGGTGAACAAAGCAAAGGCATCCTTATTTGGGCAACATGAAAATTGTGAGGGCAGGAAAATCATTTTTATGAATATTATTAAAGCATTGCATATTTTGAAGAAATGGACTGTGGAGTTGGACTCATTAGCATTGACGCCCATCACTGCAAGGTGTGGAGGGCACAAGCTTCAGCAGAGTTTGATCTTTTCATTGTGGGCAGCAAGGTGACAGGCTAGGTCAAAAGGCAAGGGACTGTCATTCCAGCTAAGAAGGAGTGGACTTCAGGTGTAGAGAGATGAGAGGTCAATTTCAGGGTGACCAGCCCAGACAAGTATTAGAGATCTAGGCAGGTAGAATCCAAAGGCTGGGTTGTCAGAGATAGGAAGGGGGTAACAGAGGCCAGATCTCAACTCTGCTTAGTCCTAAGGGGCGGAGGTTTGGCTTTGTAGACTATTTCATATTGCTTGCTAGGCAAGGTATAGTTTGGAGCCCGAAACAGCTGGAAACCTATAGATACCCTCATTTGTTTGCTCTCTACTCTTCCTCTCTTTGACAGCTGAATTCCTTTGCCTTTCTCTGTATGTGTCACTTTTAGCTGCATGCTTAGCCCTGCCCTGGAACCTGGGCCCAGTCTTCCATCAGCAGCTCCCAAACTTTGTATAATCGTCTGCAGTCATCCTCTGATGTTGGCAGCACAACTGGATTCTGTCTTTTACCTCGATTTTCCAACAACTGATACCTTGCCCTGAGCTCTGGTCTCCCCTGACTATTCTGAGGCCTGATCTCCTAAAGGCAATGACATGGTAAACATGCACACCACTTGGAGATCCTTTGTTCCCAGCCAGGCAGAAAATCTGTGCCATAGACCTTACTTTCACCTCTCCAAGTTGTTATTTATATCTCATCTTCTTTTTCTTAGTGTAGATGAAACTTTTGTACCCAGGTCTTTGCTGGTCTTTTTGTCCAATAAGGCACAAGTCTTGGCCTTATTCCCATGCTAGGAATTTACTGAGCATTTACAGTCAACCTATTTGGGATCTTCCAAACACACTTTGCATGGTTTTCATGGATTACCTCAATTCCCTGAGGTTCTAGCTAGGGTTACCAACACTATTTTCTAGAGGAAGAAACTATTTTAATGATGGGAGGGGACTTGTCCATGGTCAAAGGAAGAGAGTAGGGCAGGAATTCAAACACAGGTCATATGGCTCCAGCTCCTGGCTGGGATTACAAGGCCCATTGCCTCCTGCAGTCTTTGTGCTCTAAGATCTACTTATATTCCCAGGCCTGGCCTTATCTGACTCAACTTACCCTGCTTTCAAACCCCGGATCTAGTAGCAGGTGATTCCTGCTTCTGCCCGATGGGGAGGCCAATGTGCCAAGTCGTCTTCACAGAATTTGCTTCCATGAAGTCCCTAGGTGATTCTGATAGTTCTCATCATGGTCTCATGCCCCAGGGAAGTCCCTTAGGCTCTTAAAAATGTAGTTCCCAGATGTGGGGTCATGGTCAGGGAGTCTGATAGGGTCAAGTCATCACTTGGGGTGTTGTTGAATGTGCTTAAATCAGATGTGTTCAGAGGAAAGGGCAGGAAGATGTGTCTCTTTTTCTTTCTTTCTTTTTTTAAAATATTTTATTTATTTATTTGAGAGAGAGAGAGTGAGTGAGAGAGGTGAGAGCACAAGCCCGGGGAGGGACGGAGGCAGAAGGGAAAGCAGGCTCTCGCTGAGCAGGGAGCCCAATGCGAGACTTGATCCCAGGACTTTGGGAACACGATCTGAGCTGAAGGCAGACGCCCAACTGACTGAGCCACCAGGGACCCCAGGAAGATGTGTTTCTATCTTGAGTTGCCAGGCCACCCAACTTGTGGGTTCCTTACCATCCACGTCAGGAAATAGGAAAGAGGGAATAGGAAATAGAAGGGGAAAATGTGAGAAATCACTTTAACACCTGACCTCATACCATGGAGTATTGAAAAAACTGTCTTAGGGGCCTGTAGTGAAGAAGTTGGAGTGAAAAAAAGAATCATATGAGAGAGGCTGCAGGTCGAGACAGATAGGAATGAATCTGATGTCAATGTTCTTGAGAACTAAAGAAGGCTAGATTCACACACTGACAGTTTGGTGTTAAATGTGCCAGGTCTCTCTTTGTTCCAACTTTACCCCCCTCCCCCTGGCGGCTCCTTGACATGCCCTTATGATAAAATAGTGGCAATCACAGCGCTTTCCAGAAGGTGTACACCTGGACCGGGGCTGAGGCAGAAAGCCGTGACTTGCTTTACTCTTACAACAATATGAGGCAGTTGTTACATTTAATACGTTTTTTCCTTTTACATAGTTCAATGATTAAAAAAAGATTAAAAAAAAAAGAAAACCATCTACCCACTCACCAATCCCCTTGGCATTTGGCTTCCGTCAGTTCCTCCTATTGGCTAGTTTGCTACATGTTTTGGGGGTGTTTGGCCCCTGCGCCACATCTGGGAGAACACACCTGCTCGGTCCTGGTCCTCAGTTAAGTCAGGGCTTTTCTGAGCTTTTGAACGGCGAGCCTGCTGACACCGCCTGAGTGCCTCTCTGAGCAGGGATTCCATGATTGACGATGGGAGAGAGTAAATAAATTTCAGTAAGTACACACAAGAGTGGATCAGGACAGTAAGTGCTTACTATGTGCAATCAATGGGCATTATTTTAAAGGAGATTAAAATTTCCTGGACTTAATCCTCCTGCTACAACTGTGTTGGTGGCAGAGGATGAGTTACTGTTTTCTCTGGGGAGGGAGTGAGAAGAGCATCTGTGCCTTTTGAGTAAAATCCTGTAGTAAAATAAGCAGTTTAGAAATCTGTTCCGTTTGGAACTCAGTTCTCCGAGAAAATATGTGTGGTGTACTAAGTCGAAGAAGATGATTCCGGGCAGCAAATGTCTGCAGATTGGAAGCGATGCCGAGCTTTATCTCTTCCTGCAACTTTCTTGGGCATCGTCGTGGCTCCTCTATTTTACAACATACATGGTAGAATCAGATGTTTGGTGGAGGTTGGCACGGGCCTTTGAGCCTGCCCAGTACTCTAGAGTGTACTTTGATTTCCAACAGTGAGCTGCACGGATGGAATATGGCGTCTTGGCTGCAACTTGAAACCTAACTTTTTTCTAAATGCGATGATTTATTTTCAGAAGCTGGGAAGACTCTCACTTAAAATGTAAAATAGTGTCTATCTCCTAAGAGGTGAAAGCTTAAACCTGCCTTTGGGATTTTTGTTCTATAAAAAATCTTAGGTATCTACCCATTTTTTTTTGGGAGGGGGAAAGTGTAAATTCAAGATTTTCCTGACAGTAAATATTACTAATGAAAATTACGTGTATATTTTATTTTATTTATCTTTTTTAAAGATTGTATTTATTTATTTGACACACAGAGAGAGATTACAAGTAGGCAGAGAGGCAGGCAGAGAGAGAGGAGGAAGCAGGCTCCTTGCCAGGCAGGGAGCCTGATGCGGGCCTCGATCCCAGGACCCTGGGATCATGACCTGAGCCGAAGGCAGAGCTTTAACCCACTGAGCCACCCAGGCGCCCAATTACGTGTATATTTTAACCAAGTAAAGATTTCGAGTTATTTTTTTGTGGGAAAAATTTTCTCTATTTGGATTTAAACTGCCCTCTGCCTTGTATCAGGGTTTGGTCAACTATGGCCTGTGGCACAAATCTGGCCTGCTGTCTGTTTTGCCAATAAAGTTTTATTGGAACATAGCCATGTTCATTAATTTGCATATCGTCTATGGCTGCCTTCCTACTATAAGGACAGGTAGTTGTGAGGGAGACTGTATGGCCTCAAAGCTAAAATATTTACCATCCAGCCCTGTACAAAAAAAAAAAAAATGTGCCACCCCCGCCTTTTGTTATTGCTTGTCCTTACGTGTGTGCTCTTACTTAAATAGTTGCTCACAGCCATTGGAACTAGAGATCACAAAATGACAGAAAGATATGCAGGCCTGAATTTCATGTTGTGCTTGGTGTAGACCTTGACAATGACCTGAGTTTGACTTGGCCTATGTTGTACTGGCTACACTGTAGACGTCCTGCACATGATGTCATTCCAGGCTGAGTCACTCCGACTATACTAGTATTGAACTATTATTTCCTGACATGATTGTCTCATGAAGGCCACAGGACCAGACCAGACTTCACTCCGTGCTGTGTAGGTGGGTACAGGTGAGATTTTCCTTGAAGGGAGTGGATTTTCTCAATGTCAGTCACCCTGGGAAGAGGGCAATTCTGGGATAGGAAAAGAAGATTCAAGAAGCATGCCTCAGACTAAGGTGAATAGGAAACTTCCTCTGCTATTTCACTTCACTGTGGAGGTTGGGTGTGAGTCCTGGGGAGAATGGGAAGGCCCAAAGGTGCTGCTTTTGTGGGGAGGTGATCTTGTCATTGCTTCTTCCTGAGCATTTGTGACCATCTTCAGGGGAGGCTGGGTCCCCCCTCAGCTCCAGGGCAACGGGTGAATTTTGATTAGTCTGAGGCCATCAAAGTAATTCCATCCCTCTAGATGAGGAAACAAAATAGCCATGTGATACGCTTCTAGCCAATAAGAAACAAAGAGAAGTTTTCTGGATCACTGGTGGGAAAGGTTTCTCATTCTTAAATATGAGCAGCACAAGACACAGACACAGAGATTCTTTCCATGATTTGGATGTAGCTGTGAGGATGTGACATGGACATAGCCCATTTTGCAGCTATGAAGGGGAGTTTTCAACTTGCTGAGGGTGACAGAGTAGAGTATGGAAAGAACTTGAGCCCTTGATGACATCAGAGAGCTACTGAATCACACAGTTATAGAACAGATGTAGAACTTCATGAGCTGTGAGAGAATACAATTATCTTACTGTCTGAGCCACTTTTCATTGGACCTTCTAGTGTTTGTAGCCAACCGAACACTCTCAAGTATTTAATATGATCTCTATATAATTATAAGTTGGTGAGACTTAGAAATAGTAGCTCTATTCCTTTTTTTTTTAAAGATTTTATTTATTTATTTGACACACAGAGAGAGATCAGATCACAAGTAGGCAGAGAGGCAGGCAGAGAGAGAGAGGAGGAAGCAGGCTCCCCGCTGAGCAGGGAGCTTGATGCTGGCCTTGATCCCAGGACCCTGAGATCATGACCTGAGCCAAAGGCAGAGGCTTTAATCCACTGAGCCACTCAGGCGCCCTAGTAACTCTATTCTTAAAGTACATTAATGCAAAGATAACTAGTTGTGGTAACCAAGTAGTTAAATTCAATTAAAATGGAGAAATTTAATGAGTCTGCATAATGGCATATGTACCCCAAATCTTTTTTACTTGGTAAGAAATCCAGACAATTATAGTCTTAAATTTCATAATAAAAATAAATAAATAATGGAAAGGCCAGAACAATTATTTGGGTAACTTGATCAATTGGTATCTTATTTTAAGAACATTTAGGGGCCCCTAGGTGGCTCAGTCGGTTAAGCATCTGCCTTCAGCTCAGGCCATGATCCCAAGGTCCTGGGATTGAGCCCCACATGGGGCTCCCTACTCAGCGTGGAGCCTGCTTCTCACTCTGCCCCTCCCTGCCACTTATTCTCATTCTCTCTCTCTCTTTCACATAAATAAATAAAATCTTAAACATAACTAAAAACATTTTAATTATATATATTCTTACTGTAAAAGTTTCAAACAATATACAAGTATTAAAAGTCCCAAGTGATCACTGTTGAGTTGGCAGTTTGGGGTCTACCAAGCAGAAGAACCTGGATACCAGCAAGGACCCAGCAGTAAAGATTGGTGGGATGCTAGGAACCAGGCAGAAATGCGGTTGTAAAGCTGCAGGAGCTGGAGTCCAAGAAGGCCCCCAGTGATGATGGCCTCCTGGAATGCACACCCATGTGACTTTCCCTCCCACACTGGATAGGACTGACCTGTGTGACCCAACACGATCCTGTGGACATGATGTGTGTGATTTCTGAGGCTAGGTCATAAAGGATATTACGAATTCTGCTGTGCTCTTTCTTAGTCCCTTACTCAGCTGCCATATTATGAGGACCCTCAAACAGACTCACATCGAGGTCCAAGGCCGAAGAACCAAGGCCTCCAGCCAATAGCTAGTAGTGAGTGAGCCATCTTGGAAGTAGATTTTTCCACCCCAGTCAAGCCTCAGCCAGGGATCTTTACAGTATTGACTGTATAACCTCGTGACAGACCCTGAGCCAGAAACACCCAGTTGTCCCTGGATTCCTGACCCTCAAAAATTATATGTAATAATAAGTGCTTGTTGTTTTAGGCAGGCAAATCTTCAGGTAACTTGTTGCATGGCCATGGGTAGCCAATACAAAGGCCGTGCATCCCGGGTCTCACCCACACACCACAGGGGCCTTGATGGCTACTCTGGCCCATTAGTAGGTGGGGATAGGATTCCTGCTTCAGTGCTCACTTGCAGTCAACTTACGGTATGGTCACCCATCAGCCTAAAGGTCCTCAGAGTATACAGCTGGATGGGGGGAGAATGGGGGAAGTTTGAGACTAGTGTGTTAGTGTGTCTGTGTGCAGGCACACATGTGTGTAGTGTGTGTATATGGGCACGTGAATCAGTGCTGTTCCCTTGTGCTCTCCCTAAGGAACAGAAAGGCCTCTTTGCCATGCCCTTGGCCCCCACAGTGACTATGAACCCTACTTCAGTTATGATACCTCTTCAGTTTTTGATCCCTTCTTCTGGTTGGTTCCCAGAGATAATTCCTCTCTTTGTAGATTCTACAAAGACTAGTTCTGACCCTTAAATACTCTTTGGAGAACTCAAAAACTGTGTTTGTGCTGAGCCTTCTGGGCTGTGTGTGTTGAAGACACGTTCCTTGGCAGGTAGCAAGTGGGAACTGTGTTGGAAATGGGCTCCAAGTCTGTGGAGCAAAGCATGTGGGGAGGCACTAAATGATACTTGTTTAGGATTCTTGGCTGTAAACCCTCCTCCTTCCCCTGGACCTGACTGTTGCTGTAGGGACCACTCGTGGAGAGAGTTATATAAAACTTAGGGGCTCTGGGCTCTGGGCCTTGACATTTACCTTAGGTGTTAAGGTGTTTGCTTCCACTAACTCAGGAGCTAAGTCATTTTTGAAAAAAAAAAAAAAGAAAGAAAAAGAAAAACCTCACATAACGACCCTCAATTGTATGACTCTTATTGCCTGAAAATGAACTTAAGAAAAAAAAGAATTTTTAAAAAAGATTTTATTTATTTATCTGAGAGATAGTGAGAGAGAGAGAGAGAGAGAGAGAGAGAGAGAGAGAGAGCGAGCACAAGAAGGGGGAGAGTCAGGGAGAAACAGACTTCTCACTGAGCAGGGAACTTGATGTGGGACTCTATCCAGGGACTCCAGGATCATGACCTGAGCTGAATGCAGATGCTCAACCAACTGAGCCACCCAGGAACCCTGATATAAAGGAATTCTTAAAAAAAAAAAATGTGAAAGCTGTTAGCTTTCGGGCAGCATGCACATTTAAAGGGGAGGAAAGACTCTCTGAGCAGAAGAGGCGCGTCTCATGCCGCACCTGGATTCTTGCCCCTCCTGAGTGAGAACCCAGCAGCTGAGTTTCTCTTTGGGACCTGGGTCTCTCTCTGTTCTCTTCAGCAGCTGATCATCTGTGCCTTGTTTGCTCTGTGGCCCTCCCTCTTTCCACTTGCTCTGTGCTTCTTGTTTTGCAATAAAATAATATTCCTTGCCTTCCTAATCTTGAAGGTATATCTTGTATCAGGATATAGACTTTGTCAGTGAGCCGTTCCCTGTTCCCTTCACCCGTAATTCAATGAGCTGTTCTCAGTTCTGACTTTCAGAGATAACTCCACATTCTCACAGTTGGCCTTAGTCAGCATCCCTTTTCTCTTTTGGGGATGGGTAATGAGGACTTTGGGCATTAGTTTAAGATCTGAATGGACAGTGGCTTCATCTTCCTGCACATCATCTATGTAGCTAATTGCAAGGCTCTGGGTGGTGTTCAGGATGATTTTTTGGAACTTACCAAGTTAGGGAGATTTAACTTTGGATTCCTGTATATTGGAAACTTACTAAAGAACTCATGGGGGAAGTGGGGTACCAAGACAAGAATACAGTCTTTTGGAATCAGCCAGACATGGACTTGCAGCTCAAGAGACCTGATCGCGAGGTGGTTCAGGGTAAGACTGAATCCCAGTTGCCCCATTTACATGGTGGCTAAAATGGGTTAGTAATAGTGTTGCTGTGGGAGTGAAGTGAGTGAGTATATGGGAAAGCATTTTGAATGGAGCCTGACTCAGTACAACACATGCCATTGTTATTGTTGTTGTTGTTGTTATTATTATTATTAGTAGTACGGACTGTTGTCTTGGGCTAGTGAGTTAACTATAATCTAAGCCTGAGTTTCTTCATCTATAAAACCAGAGCAGGAATGACAATCTCATGGTCCTTGGAATTAACTTAATGTATGTAAAACTGCTAGCTCAATGTCTAGTATATAGTAGAAGCTCTCTTAAGGGTATTTAATTTTAACATATGATGAATAACCTCCACCTGATTTACCTTGCTGTGTTCGAGGCTTGGCAGAAGACTTAAATGAAGAGGTAATACTAGAACGCATTATGACAGTGTGGGGACATGTGGAGCTGAAATTGTCTCCAAAGCAGTGTCCCGGCTCCACAGTGAGATCCTTGCTCCCTGAGGTCATTAGAACCCCCGTTCTCCGCCAGTCTTGATTTCCATCAAATGTCTCCTCCTGGAGCAAGTGAGTCTGAATCAGGCACTTGCTCCTTAATCTTTGTGATTGTTGAAGGAAGGAATAAAATCCAAAGGTTCTTTTTAACCAGGTCGCCAGCAGCGACCTTTGTGAACTTTGGGACCCAGTGAGAGATCTTGACAATTTCTGCTAAGATCTTGTAACTGGCTGAATTACTCTAAGGCCCAAGCTGGGCAATGGCTATTAACATTTAGCACCGAAGCCTGATTATAGTGTGATAATCGCTCCATTAGCTCATGTTGCTGCTGTTGTTCATGAAAGCCCTTCCGTGTCACTCCCAGACCTCTAGTCTCCTGCTCTGACCTCTCTCTCCATGCACATTTGAAACATTTCTCATTATCCCTCTTAACTTTGCTTGTTATTCCTATGAATGACTTGGGCAATCTCTTATAGTCTCCAAAGCACAATATTCTGTTCAACCCACGCAACCTCACCCTCCTCTGGTGTGTTCCAGATGGTTTTGTACCAAGCAGAGCATATGCCTCTTTCTTCCCCTTGATTACTCTTTGCATTTCTTCTCTCTTCTGCATCGTCCTCCATTTGATTTACTTCTGAAGTATTTATCGCTGGGGTGACGTGCATAATGAATACCCTTGGGCGTTCATTAAGTTTAAGTTTGAACAGTTTCTGTTTCCCCTTTGTGTCCTTGATGTCTGATTCTTTTGGTTACTTCCTTGTGTAAACCTCTCAGTTTTCCAGCATTTACTCCACAAAAATTCATACCTCTCTCTTTCAAGTTGTGCTATATATTTTTTAAAACTGCATGGAACTTATTTTAAAATGATGCCCTTCTGGGGCCCCTGGGTGGCTCTGCAGAGGAAATGCCCAACTCTTGATTTTGGCTCAGGTCATCATCTCAGGGTTGTGAGATCGAGTCCCGCTTTGGGTTCCATACTGGGTGTGGAACCTGCTTAAGATTCTCTCTCCTGCTTCCTTCACCCCTCCCCACCTGCTCACTCATGCATGTGTGGTCTCTCAAAAAAATAAAAAATAAAAAAAGAAAGAAAAAGAAAAAGAAAAAAAATGATGCCTTATTAGTGATTTTTAGGATTTCCCTGTCTGTCCCATTCTGTGTAAAGGAATTGCTCCAAGCATCTCTCGCCGTGGAACAATGACCTACACCTCAGTGGTTTAGGACAGTTATTATCTCCCATGAGTCTTTGGGTTGCCTGGGGGTAGGTGTACAGTTTTCACCTGGGGTTTCTCATGCCGTTGCTGTAGGCCGGTAGTCATCTGAAGACTTGAAGGGGCTGGCCAAGCATTAGGCTCACTCACGTGACTGGTGTTGAAGCTCGCTGCTGGCCGAGGGTTTGGATGAGCTGTCCCACTGAAAACTTAACATGACTTCTCCAGGTGACAACTTGGGTTTCTTGAAGCATGGTGGCCGGGTTCTGAGGAGAGGCATCTTAAGAGCGAGCATTCCGAGGTGAAAGATGAAAGACTAGCATTACTTCCATTGCCCTTGATTGGTGTGACTGCACTTTACATGGTAGTGAAGGCTGAGAAGTGTGTCTCCTTGGGGGAGACTGGCTAGTACAAGGGCCAATAGTTTAGTCCGTTGTTTGTATTGTTTCTTCTTTTGGAGTCAGACAGGCCCTTTTATTTTTCACTTAAATTATTGAGTTATAATTGACATATAATATTATATAGACCAGTGTACAACATAGTGATTCAGCATTGTATATGTTGTGAAATTGTCACCACGATAAGTCTAGTTATCATCTGTTCACCTGACAAAGTCAATACAGTGTTATTGGCTATATTCCCCACATGTACATTGCATTCCCATGACTTATTTTATAACTGGAAGTTTGTACCTCTTACTTCCCTTTGTCTATTTCACATCCCCCAAATCCCCTCCCCTCTGGCAATAGCTATCTGTTCTCTATACCTATGTGTTGGGTTTTATTTTGTTTTCAAAATTCCACATATAAGTGAAATCATGTGTTATTTGTCTTTCTTTTCTGACTTATTTCACTTAGCATAATACCCTCAGGGTCCATCTGTGTTGTTGCAAGTGGCAGGAGTTCATTATTTTTTATGGCTGAGTAGTATTCCATAGTGTGTGTGTGTGTGTGTGTGTGTGTGTGTGTATGTATGTATGTATCACATCTTCTTTATCCATTCATCCATTGATGGACACCTAGGTTGTTTCCATATCTTGGCTATTGTAAATAATCCTTCAGTAAACATAGAGATGCATATATCTTTTCAAATTAGTGTTTTCATGTTCTTTTTTTTTTTAATTTTATTTATTTATTTTACAGAGGGAGAGAGATCACAAGGAGGCAGAGAGGCAGGCAGAGAGAGAGGGGGAAGCAGGCTCCCCGCTGAGCAGAGAGCCCGACGTGGGCCTTGATCCCAGGACCCTGAGATCATGACCTGAGCCGAAAGCAGAGGCTTTAACCCACTGAGCCACCCAGGCGCCCTTTCATGTTCTTTAGATGGATACCCAGTAGTGGAATTGCTGATGTATATGGTAGCTCTATTTTTAAATTTTTTTTTCTTAAATTAACATATAATGTATTATTTGTTACAGGGGTACAGGTCTGTGATTCCTCAGTCTTACACAATTCACAGCACTCACCATAGCACATATCCCCCCCCTCCCAGTGTCCATCACCCAGCCACCCCAGCCCTCCCACCGCCCTCCCCTCCAGCAACCCTGTTTGTTTCCTGAGATTAAGAGTCTCTTATGGTTTGTCTCCCTCTCTGGTTTCGTCTTGTTTCATTTTTTTCCTCCCTTCCCCTATGATCCCCTGTCTTGTTTCTCAAATTCCTCATATCACTGAGATCATATGATAACTGTCTTTCTCTGATTGACTTATTTCCCTTAGCATAATAGCCTCTAGTTCCATCCATGTCATTGCAAATGGCAAGATTTCTGGTTTTTTTGATAGCTGCATAATATTCTACTCTTTATCCGTTCATCTGTTGATGGATATCTAGGTTCTTTCCATAGTTTGGCTATTATGGACATTGCTGCTATAAACATTGGGATGCATGTGCCCCTTTGGGTCACTACATTTGTATCTTTGGGATAAATACCCAGTGGTGCAATTGCTGGGTCATAGGGTAGCTCTATTTTCAACTTTTTGAGGAACCTCCATACTGTTTCCCAGAGTGGCTGCACCAGTTTGCATTCCCACCAACAGTGTAGGAGGGTTCCCTTTTCTCCACATCTTTGCCAACACCTGTTGTGTTCTGACTTGTCAATTTTAGTCATTCTGACTGGTGTGAGGTGGTATCTCACTGCGGTTTTGATTTCTATTTTCCTGATGCCAAGTGATGTTGAACAATTTTTCATGTGTCTGTTGGACATTTGGATGTCTTCTTTGCAGTATGTCTGTTCTTGTCTTCTGCCCATTTCTTGATGGGTGTTGAGTTTGATAAATTCTTTATAGATTTTTGGATACTAGCCCTTTATCTGATAAGACATTTGCAAATATATTCTCCCATTCTGTCAGTTGTTTTTTGGTTTTGTTGACTGTTTCCTTTGCTGTGCAAAAGCTTTTGATCTTGATGAAGTCCCAATAGTTCATTTTTGCCCTTGCTTCCTTTGCCTTTGGCGATGTTTCTAGGAAGAAGCTGTTGCGGCTGAGGTCGATGAGGTTGCTGTCTGTGTTCTCCTCAAGGATTTTGATGGATTCCTTTCTCACATTGAGGTCTTTCATCCATTTTGAGTCTATTTTTGTGTGTGGTATAAGGAAATGGTCCAGTTTCATTCTTCTGCATGTGGTTGTCCAATTTTCCCAACACCATTTGTTGAAGAGACTGTCTTTTTTCCATTGGACATTCTTTCCTTCTTTTTCAAAGATTAGTTGACCATAGAGTTGAGGGTCCATTTCTGGGCTCTCTATTCTGTTCCATTGATCTACATGTCTTTTTTTGTGCCAGTACCATACTGTCTTGATGATTACAACTTTGTAATAGAGCTTGAAGTCTGGAATTGTGATGCCACCAACTTTGGTTTGCTTTTTCAACATTCCTCTGGCTATTTGGGTTCTTCTCTCGTTCTATATAAATTTTAGGATTATTTGTTCCATTTCTTTGAAAAACGTTGATGGTGTTTTGATAGGGATTGCATTAAATGTGTAGATTGCTCTAGGTAGCATAGATATTTTCACAATATTCATTCTTCCTATCTGTGAGAATGGAAGATTTTCCCATTTTTTGTGTCTTCATCAATTTCTTTCATGAGTACTTTGTAGTTTTCTGAGTATAGATTCTTTGCCTCTTTGGTTAGATTTATTCCTAGGTATTTTATGGTTTTGGGTGCAACTGTAAGTGGGATCGACTCCTTAATTTCTCTTTCTTCTGTCTTGCTGTTGGTGTATAGAAATGCAACTGCTTTCTGTGCATTGATTTTATATCCTGACACTTTACTGAATCCCTGTATGAGTTCTAGCTGTTTTGGAGTAAAGTCTTTTGGATTTTCCACATAAAGTATCATATCATCTGCAAAGAGTGAGAGTTTGACTTCTTCTTTGCCGATTCAGATGCCTTTTATTTCTTTTTGTTGTCTGATTGCTGAGGCTAGGACTTCTAGTACTATGTTGAATAGCAGTGGTGATAGTGGAAATCCCTGCCATGTTCCTGACCTTAGGGGAAAAGCTCTGTTTTTCCCCACTGAGAATGATATTCACTGTGTGTTTTTATAGGTGGCTTTGATGATATTGAGGTGTGTACCCTCTGTACCTACACTGTGAAGAGTTTTGATCAAGAAAGGATGCTGTACTTTGTCAAATGCTTTTTGAGCATCTATTGAGAGGATCATAGGGTTCTTGTTCTTTCTTTTATTAATATATTGTATCTCATTGATTGATTTGAGGATGTGGAACCAAACTTGCAGTCCAGGAATAAATCCTACTTGGTCATAGGGAATAATCTTTTTGATGTACTGTTGGATCCTATTGGCTAGTATTTTGGTGAGAATTTTTGCATCCATGTTCATCAGGGATATTGATTGGTAATTCTCCTTTCTGATGGGGTCTTTGTCTGGTTTTGGGATTAAGGTAATGCTGGTCTCCTAAAAGGAGTTTGGAAGTTTCCCTTCCATTTCTATTTTTTGTAACAGTTTCAGGAGAATAGGTATTAATTCTTTTTTAAATGTTTGGTAGAACTCCCCTGGAAAGCCATCTGGCCCTGGGCTCTTGTTTGTTGGGAGGTATTTGATTACGGCTTCAATTTCCTTACTGGTTATGGGTCTGTTCCAGTTTTTTTTTTTTTCTTCCTGGTTCAGTTTTGGTAGTTTATATGTCTCTAGGAATGCATCTATTTCTTCCAGATTGTCCAATTTGCTGGCGTAGTTGCTCACAGTATGTTCTTATAATTGTTTGTATTTCTTTGGTGTTGGTTGTGATCTCTCTTCTTTCATTTATGAGTTTATTAATTTGGGTCCTTTCTCTTTTCTTTTTAATAAGTCTGGCTAGGAGTTTATCAATCTTATTAATTCTTTCAAAGAACCAGCTGCTAGTTTCGTTGATCTATTCTTCTTTTGGTTTCTATTTCATTGATGTCTGCTCTGATCTTTATTATTTCTCTTCTCCTGCTGGGTTTAGGCTTTCTTTGCTGTTCTTTCTCCAGCTTCTTTAGGTATAGGGTTAGGTTGTGTATTTTGAGACCTTTCTTGTTTCTTGAGAAAGGCTTGTATTGCTATATACATTCCTGTTAGGACCACCTTTGCTGCATCCCAAAGATTTTGAAAAGTTGTGTTTTCATTTTCATTTGTTTCCATGAATTTTTAAAATTCTTCTTTAATTTCCTGGTTGATCCATTCATTCTTTAGTAGGATGCTCTTTAGCCTCCATGTATTTGAGTTCTTTCCAACTTTCCTCTTGTGGTTGAGTTCTAGTTTTAAGACATTGTGGTCTGAAAATATGCAGGGATGATCCCAAATTTTGGTACCAGTTGAGATCTGATTTGTGACCCAGGATGTGATCTATTCTGGAGAATGTTCCACATGCACTAGAGGAGAATGTGAATTCCGTTACTTTGGGATGGAATGTTCTGAATATATCTGTGATGTCCCTCTGGTCCAGTGTGTTATTTAAAGCCTTTATTTCCTTGTCGATCTTTTGCTTAGATGATCTATCCATTTATAGTGAGGGGAGTGTTAAAGTTCCCTACTCTTATTGTATTATTGTCAATGTGTTTCTTTGATTTTGTTGTTAATTGGTTTATATAATTGGCTGCTCCCATGTTAGGGGCATAGATATTTAAAATTGTTAGATCTTCTTGCCGACAGACCCTTTAAATATGATATAGTGTCCTTCCTCATCTCTTATTATAGTCTTTCGTTTAAAATCTAATTTGTCTGATATAAGGATTGCCACCCCAGCTTTCTTTTAATGTCCATTAGCATGGTAAATGGTTCTCCACCCCCTCACTTTAAATCTGGAAGTGTCTTTGGGTCTAAAATTAGTCTCTTACAGACAGGATATTGATAGGTCTTGTTTTTTTTTTTAATGAGTTTTTCCATCTTGTCTTTTTTTCCAGAGAAGAATAGATGAATGTGTCTTTTGATTGGGGCATTTAGCTCATTTGCATTTAGGGTAACTATTGAATGATGTGAATTTAGTGCCATTGTGTTGCTTGTAAGATGACTGTTACTGTATATTGTCTCTGTTCCTTTCTAGTCTATGTTACTTTTAGGCTCTCACTTTGCATAGAGGACCCCTTTCAATATTTCCTGTAGGGCTGGTTTGGCATTTGCAAATTCTTTTAGTTTTTGTTTGTCCTGGAAGCCTTTTATTTCTCCTTCTATTTTCAATGACAGCCTATCTGGATATAGTATTCTTGGCTGCATATTTTTTTCGTTTAGTGCTCTGAATATATCATGCCAGTCCTTTCTGGCCTGCCAGGTCTCTGTGGATAGGTCTGCTGCCAATCTAATGTTTCTACCATTGTAGGTTACAGAACTCTTGTCCCGAGCTGCTTTCAGGATTTTCTCTTTGCCTCTGATACTTGTAGGGTTAACTATTAGATGACGAGGTGTTGACTTATTTTTATTGATTTTGACAGAGGTTCTCTGTGCCTCCTGGATTATGATGCCTGTTTCCTTCCCCAAATTAAGGAAGTTCTCTGCTGTAGTTTGCTCCAATATACCTTCTGCTCCCCCTCTTTCTCTTTCTTCTTTTTTTGGGATACCAATTATTCTAATATTGTTTCGTCTTATGGTATCACTTATCTCTCCAATTCTCCCCTCATGAACCAGTAGTTGTTTGTCTCTTTTTTGCTCAGCTTCCTTTTTCTCCATCATTTGGTCTTCTATATCACTAATTCTCTCTTCTGCCTCATTTATCCTAGCAGTAAGAGTCTCCATTTTTGATTGCTTTTTTTATTTCAACTTGGTTAGATTTTAGTTCCTTTAGTTTTCCAGAAAGGGATTCTCTAGTAACTTCTATGCTTTTTTCAAGCCCAGCTAGTATCTTTATAATCATCATTCTGAACTCTAGTTTTGACATCTTACTAATGTCCATATTGATTAGGTCCCTGGCAGTCGATACTGCCTCTTGTTCTTTTTTTTTTGAGGTGAGTTTTTCCATCTGGTCATTTTGTCCAGAGAAGAATAGATGAATGAGAGAACAAAATGCTAAAAGTGTAACAACGACCCCAGAACAATATACACTAAACAAATCAGAAGAGACCCAAAACCGGGGGGGGGGGGGAAGAAAGGAAAAAAAATAAGATCAGGCTGGTGAATAGAACAGAGCCACACACCTGAGTTTGGGTATATTTTGGTCTGTTAGAAGAAACTGCCTCCCAAAATTTTAAAGAATGAAAACTTGTATATATGATGAAGGGACGGAATATGACTATAATGAGGAAAATTAAAAAATATATTTTTTAAAAAATGAATTGATAAGAAGTTGGTTGAAAGAGAAGGAAAATTAAAAAAAAAAGAGGGGAGAGAATGTGATCAGGTGGGAGACTAGAACAAAGCCATACACTAGATTTAGGGTATATTTTGGTCTTTTAGAAGAAATGGTATCCCAAAATTTTAAAGAAAGAAAAACTTATACACACACACACACCAAAAATAAGGTTAAATACAATGAAGAGATAGTATACAACTTTAAAAATGAAAATTAAAAATGATTTTAAGAAAGGAATTGATAAGATGATGGTTAAAATAAGAAAGAGGAAAAATTCAAAAAAATTAAAAGAAAAAGAAAAAATAAAGAAAATTCAAAAAATTTAACTCTGTAAGACTAAAGAATCATGGGAAAAACTCCGAGCTCACCCAGCCTGTGACTGAGCATTTCTGTCTCTGGCACACGGCCTGCTTGGAGTCTCCAAATCCAGCAGATTCCTGTGGCATGCTCCTGTGATGCTCTTCCTGGGGGAGGAAGGTGAGTCTCCCTGGATCTGCCGCTTATAGGGTCCCTGGTTGAAGAGTAGTGGCCCGACTGTGCCTTGGATCACGGTTTAAGGTAACCCACTCCTTGGCTCTGTCTTTGCAGCCAGCTTCCCTGCTCTGACACCTGGGAGCTCTGCCACACTCAGACACCCCTGGGCTCTCTGTGACCCCGGATCCTGAGACCACAGTATCCCAGCTCCACCCCCACCCCCCCAACCCCGCCCAGCCACTGGAGCAATGTCCCTCTGTGGAGCAGACTTCCTAAAGTTCTGATTTTGTGCTTCTCTGTTCTACCACCTGCTGGTAGCCAGTTGACAGAGGCTCCCTTACCCCCAACCCACCATGTTCCATGTTCCTGTATATGACCTTGGATCCACCTCTCCACACATCCTGCCCTCCAGAAAGTGGTTGCTTTTCAGTTCATAGAATTGCTGCTATTCTTTTCTTTGATCTCCCATTGAGTCTGCAGGTATTAAGAATGGTTTGATAACTATCTAGCTGAATTCCTGGAACCAGATGAAATTTGGGTCTCCTATTCCTCCACCATCTTTCTCCTCACCCCCCTGCCCCAGCTCTATTTTTAGTTTTGGGGGAAATCTCCATAATCTTTTCCACAATGGCTGCACCTTTCCAACCCATAGTGTACAAAGGTTCCCTTTTTTCCACATCCTTACCAGTACTTGTTACTTCTTGTCTTTTTGATAATAGCCATTCTGACAGGTGTAAGATGATATCTTGTGGTTTTGAATTTCTAGAAATTAATCTTTTTTTCCTAGTTTGTTCAATTTATTGGCATATAATTGTTCATAGTAACCTCTTGTGATCCTTTGCATTTCTGTGATATCAGTTGTAACTTTTCTTTCATTTCTGATTTTATTTATTTGACCCCCCCTTTTTTTCTTGGTGAATCTAGCTAAAGGCTTGTCAATTTTGTTTATTTTTTCACAGTTTAGTTTCATTGATCTTTTTAAAGCTTAGTTTCATCGATATTTTCTATTGTCCTTTTAGTCTCTATCTCCTTTATTTCTGCTCTGATCTTTGTTTTCTTTCTTCTGCTAACTTTGGGCTTCACTTGTTCTTCTTTTTCTAGTTCCTTTAGGTGTGAAGTTAAATTGTTTGAGTTTTCTTCTGGCTCATTAGGTGGGGCCTATATTGCTATGAACATCCCTCTCATAGTCACTTTTGGGACATCCTAGATTTTGGTATGTTATATTTCTGTTTTCATTTGTCTCTAGGTATGTTTTTTATTTCTTTGATTTCTTTGTTGACCCCATAGTTGCTGAGTAACATGTTGTTTAATCTCCGTGTATTTGCAGTTTTCCCAGTTTTCTCCTTGTAATTGATTTCTAGTTGCATATAATTGTGGTTAAAAAAGATGGTTGATGTAATTTCAATCTTTTAATAAATTCTTCTTGAGTTTATTAATACTTGTTTTGTGGCCTAACATGTGATCTACCCTGGAGAATGTTCCATGTGCACTTGAGAAGAATGTGTATTCTGCTGTGTTGGGGTGGAATGTTCTGTATATTTATTAAGCCCATCTGGTCTAATGTGTCATTATAAGCCTGATGTTTTCTTATTGATTTTCTGATTGGATGACCTATCTTTTGATGTAAGTGTGGTGTTAAAAATCCCCTACTATTATTGTATTGCTGTCAATTTTTTCCTTTTGGTCTGTTCATGTTTGCTTTCTATATTTTGGTGCTCCTATATTGGAGATATATATATATATTTATTTATTTACTTATAAATAAATGTTATATCTTCCTGCTGGATTGATTGCTTTGTCATTATGTAGTTCCACCCATTGTCTTTTATTACAAAGTCTTTATTTTAAAGCTTATTTTGTCCGATAGGAGTATAGCTACACCAGCATTCTTTTTGTGTCCATTTACACAGTATATCTTTTCCCATTCCTTTACTTTCAGTTTGTCTGTGTCCTTACTTCTGAAGTAAGTCTCTTGTAGGCAGTATAAAGATGTGTCTTTTTTTTTAATCCATTCAGCCACTTCATGTCTTTAATTGGAGAATTTAATCTATTTATGTTAAGGTAATAGTTGATAAGTATGTACTTATTGCCATTTTGTTAATTGATTGCTGGATGTTTTTGTAGTTCCTCTTTGTTCCTTTCTTTTTCTTTTGCTGTCTTCCCTTGTGGCTTAATGAATTTCATTAGGGTTATGTTTAGACTCCTTTCTCATTTCCTTTCTGGTATTTACTGTAGGTTTTTGGTTTATGGTTATCATGAGGTTTACATATATCATCTTGTATATATAGCTGTGCATCTTAAGTTAATACCAACTTAAATTTGAACACATTCCAAAATCCTACATTTTTACCCCCCCTTCCCTGGTTTTATGTTTTTGGTGTCACTTTTTATAGCTTTTTATTTTATGTATCCTTTAACTAATTATTGTAGTTTTAGTTACTATAGTAGTTTAGTTACTATTAAAAAGTAGTTTTACTACTTTTGTCTTTAGCCATCTTAGTAGCTTTGTAATATTAATCCACTACCTTTACTATATGTAACTTTCCCAGTGAGTTGTTACTTTTCTATATTGTTATTAATTAGTGTCATTTCTTTCCAACTTAAAGAAATCCCTTTATTATTTCTTGTAAGGCCAGCTTAGCGGTGATGACTTCACTTTTGCTTGTCTGGAAGACTCTGAATATTCACTTCAAATCTGAATGATAAACTTACCTTGTAGAGTATTCTTGGTTGGAATTTTCTTCCTTTGAATATATCATGCTACTACCATCCAGCCTGCAAAGTTTCTGCTGAGAAATCTTCTGATAGCCTTATGGGGTTTCTCTTGTATATAACAATTCATTTTTCTCTTGCTGCTTTTGCAATTCTCTCTTTATCTTTTGACATTTTGAATGTATTGTGTCTTTGGGTTCATTTTGTTTGGATCTCCTTGGGATTCCTTGACTTGGATGTCTATTTTCTTCACTATATCAGGGAAGTTTTCAGCCCTCATTTCTCCAAATAAGTTTTCTAGTCTCTTTCTGTCTTTCTTCCTCTTCTGGGACCCCTATAATGTGAGTGTTATTCCACTTGATGTTGTCTCAGAGGTCCCTTAGTAATGTTCATTTTAAAAAATTCTTCTTTGTTTTAGCTGCTCTGTCTAGGTAAGTTCTATCGCTTTATCTTCAGCTCATTGTTTCATTCTTCTACTCTATCCAGTCTGTTATTGAACCCAGCTAGTATATTTTTCGGTTTAGTTATTGTATCCTTCAACTCTGTGACTTTTGTTTTCTATCTCTCTGTTGCAATTCTCACTGTATTCATTCATTTTTCTCCCTAGTTTAGTGAACATCTTTATGAACATTATTTTGAATTTTTATCAAGTAGGTTACTCATCTCTGTATCATTTGAGTCTTTTTCTGAGGGTTTGTCTTGTTATTTTGGAAATATTTTTCCATTTCCTCGTTTTGCTTGACTCCATGTGTGTGTTTCTTTGTATTAGTCAAAAACATCTACCTCTCTCAGTCTTGAAGGACTGGCCCTGGGTGGGTGATGATCCTGCTTGTTCAGTCTTGCCCTAGCTCTTGGTTTCTCTCAAACCTTTGTGATTATCTAAACCACCTGATTTATTCTTGATATGCCCCTATTGTTGAGGGTGTGCCAAGACCTGTCAGTGATCCAAGGGGTGGAATCTCATTTATCACCTAGTTTCAGGCTGATTGAAAGACAGACCCTCAGGGAGCAGCTTTTAAAGTATACAAATATATAAAAAAATAAAGTATGCAAATATATGTAGTCTGGTGGGGCCACAGTCAGAAATCCTGCTGACCCCTAGACCAGGAGATCTGGGGGTGTCCCCTGGGCAACAGTTGCAATAATTGGTACTGAAGATGAGTGTAGCACCTATTTGAGAAGTCTCGCTGAGCTGTAGGAAGGCCAACAGGGCGTTGAAGATGGTGTCTCCTTGTTGATATTCCCTGGGAGCACCTACTTAGCCTCTAGATGTTGGGAAATCTGAAGCCTGTCCCACACGCTGAAAAGAGCCAGGCTAAGAAAATAGGCCATTTTCAGAGGAAGTCGGGCTATGTTTCAGTCTGCTGTATGTATAGTGCCTTTGTGTATATAACTGTATACTGGAGTATACTCCATAACTGTGTGTATAACTATATAACAGAACTGCCTTTCTGATCATTGCAGTCCCATGGAGCTCTGGAATACTAGCCCCTTTGGCCGCCAGAGCCAAGCAATCAAGGGGCATCTTCTGTGTGGATTGTGAATGCCTGCTGGCTTTAGTAGGGCATATGGAGCGTGTTGGGGCTTCACTTGCTGGCTTTGGAAGTACATCAGGAAAGTGTTTTGATTGTGTATCTATGGGTTTCAGCAGTGCAGTGAGAGTGCCTTGTGTGTGTGTGTGTGTGTGTGTGTGTGTGTTGTGTGTGTGTGCTGGCTTTAGGCTGGCAGCAAGAGAATGCCCTGACTGCTCATACTTGCCAGCACCAGCCTGGGGGAGGATTAGTGGAGGTGGGAAGGGAAGTTTTGCAATGGCCCACATGCCCCAGTTTTAGCTAGGGAGCCTGAGAACTCCATGACTTTTTGTGCTCACCTGCTTCAGCCAGGGAGCAGGGGAACATTGCAACTGCCTGTGCTCTCTAGCCTCAGCAAGTGCCAGGACACTTGCCTCCCAGCCACCCCCACAAGGTGGCCAAAGGGTGCCATGTCTGAGCCTGTTTGTCGGTGCTAGCAGGCTCTAATGGAGAGTGCAACAATGATGCCTGCCAGTACCTCTGTCTTGGGGGAGCATCTCAACTGTCTTTTGCCCTTCCAGCTAATGCCCCCCCCCATCAGCAAATGAATCTTCCCCACATACAATCTAGGCACTTTTCAAACTGCTCTTTTTTTTTTTTTAACTGGGTTTAAGGGCGAGCAAGACCACATGTGAGCCCTCCAAGGGGGGGAAATCTCAGTTTCCTGTGGCTCTTTGGGACCCCCAGACATCAGGCCTGTAGTTTTCCAAGCCAGACATTCTGGGGGCTCATCTCTCTGATGCAGATCTCAGGCGCTGGGATGCCCACTGCGGGTAGCAACTTCTTACTCTTCTGGGACAAGTGCCTGTTTGTTAAGATCTTTCCTTGTTGTGCATCACCTCACTGGGGGAAGGTTTTTTTTTACAAGACTGTTTCTGTCTCTCTTACCTATATCACTGTGGTCCTTTTATCCTCTGTTATGGAGAATAGTTTATCTAGTTTTCAGGTCTTTTTTCAGAGGGAAGTGATTCATATGTAGCTGTAGATTAGGTGTGTCTATGGGAGGCGGTGAGTTTGGGATCTTCCTATGTTGCCATCTTAGTCAGGCAGCTCTTTTTTTAAAGATTTTATTTTTAAGTAATCTTTACATCCACCATGGGGCTCGAGCTCACAACTCCGAGGTCAAGAGTTGCATACTCTACTGACTGAGCCAGCCAGGTGCCCCAGAGAAGCCCTTTAGATATTGTTTTTTTCCCCAACCTTTTCTGGGGGACTTGGGCAATAGCTATAGGCAGTTTTCTCTACTAGCAAGCCCTGGTTATGACATTCCAATGCTATCTGTACCACCTCTTCCTGCCTCCAAAGTTTTTATCTTCTTCCTTGTGACTCTTGCATTGGCAAGACTTTGCTAAAATAAAGAGGTAAATACAAGGCCAAGAGCCCTAGACTGGACCTTAAGAGACCTGTAGTTTAGTCCTGGCTTTGGAGAAGTCTGACTAATCTTGACCAAGTCACTTTATCCCATGGACTTTCATCTCTTCTGAAGTACCCTAGAAGCTCTGAAATTCTACAAGTTGCAAGTAGGTACCTTGAATGTGCATCTCTATGAAATCACATGCTCTCCTTCAGCCCTCTGAACCAATCAATCCCAGGGATTTGGGGCTCACAGATAGAGGAACTGGCACTGCCATCACAGTTTTTGCACATAGCAGGCCTTCAATAAAAAAAGTTTAGGCGGTGAAACTTATATCTAGAGACATAGATAACATCATTGTTTTCAAGATCTTGGTGGAAAATAGTGCCAGATTATTTACTAGTATTGTTTTGATTTGAAAAAGCATAATCTTGCCTATGTAAGTCTTGGCTTTTAGAACTTGTAATTTATTTAACATGATCTCTGCATGTGTCCCTTTGCCATTTAACAGGCATGTCTTCATGCCTTTTGATGACTGACATCTTGCAAGTCATCCTCATGCTCTGATACTGACCATGATTACCTCAAGCTCTAGCAACTGGAGAGATGCCAAGGGTCTGTGGTCTTCTGAGTTTGTTCTTTTTTCTTCTTCTTTTTTAAGGTGCCAACCTATTAAAACCTTGACTCTCTCCATTTGGGATAGTGGAAGGGAAAGAAAATAAGAAAAATCTGTGGGAATAGAGGAAGACCAGGTCAAGTGTAAATGAAAATATACACTGTGGCCCCCCAGTGGAGTGCGTCAGTTCCTAGGCTTGCTCCAAGTGGAAGCTGACCTTGGGTTTCCTGCTCTCATAACCATTTGACATTTGAGAGAACAAACAAAGGGCTTCATCAGAAAGAGTTTTAACCCTGTTAATGGCTACAAATCACTAGCCCAGGGGAGCTGGGGTTCAGAGAGGTCTTCTGCTGCCTTCTTATTATTTTAGGGGAATCAACTTTCAAAGAGACTAATGCCCAGGCCCCCAGAATTTCCTGATGGTCTGGGAGGTTTCCAGGCCTTAAACTGTCCTGTTGCTTCCTGTCTTCTGCAAGAAGACATCTCCCTAAAGGGAAAACATTGCTCAACTGCAAAAGAGATTTGGGAATTATAGAAGGAAGCAGTGTGAAGAGGCCTAAATGGAAGGGTTTATTTTTATTTTTATTTTATTTTTATGACAAACACATGAAAAGAGAAAAAGGAAGCATTGTCAGTTGGCATCATGAAAATAGGTTAACATTACCAGCAATTCTTTTAAGGAAAAGACAGAGTGGATTTTTTGTCGGGGTGCAGGGTAGGGTGGAGTAGATTGTGATCACCGCCTAACCTGAGGGTTGTAACTGGAAGAATAGTCTTACTGATCTTCCTTGCTCCCATCTTTACTTACCTCCTCTGCTGGTCCTATTTTATTTATTCATTTTTTCAACTTTAGCAAACATTTTGGTATCATTTATGCTTCATTAAATAAAACCTCTTCATGTTGTGGGCTGGAGAAAAAGAGGTCAAATCATCTCAGAAACTCTTGCCAACCTGCCCTGAACCCTGTTAAGCAGTTCTCAGGCTAGAAAAGGCGTCCTTGACCATGTTAATGGTTCTGACCTCTGAGTTCTAGCGATTCACAAAAAAATCCCTACAGTAAGAAGAAGGGACAGGAAGGCTGGTGCCTAAGGCTAACTTTGACCCGGAACAGAAAAAGAGAAAGGGTGGGGGTAATTCTGTGGTGGCAGGAGGATCTGTACACTACAGAGTCGAGATAAAAACAAGAAGAATTCATCATTTCCCTACTGACTAAGACTTATTTGCAGTTCTGTGGTGTGTGGAATGAGAGCACAGACCTGGGCCTGGAGGACAGACGGCAGATCTGCGGGAATTCAACCCCAGCCGCCTGTGAAGATGTGAAGATGAAGTCATGTAATATGGAGGCTTTATTTGCCTGCTGCTCGCAGGTGGTTAACTAGCTGTCCTGGGTCACAACGGGCCTCTTTTGGGAGCCCTGGAAATAGTTTTCCTCACCTCCAAAAGTATAACAAAGCCTACCAGGAAATATTCCATATTAATCTTATCAAGAAGTCCTGGGAGTGATCTTCTCCAATTTGCCCAAGTGCTAGAGGGAATATTTATATCTCCTCTCCTACCAGCTTGAGTTAACATCACCTAAAGGCCTTTCCCTTTGTTTATATTCTAGGGAAATCATTCCATCACAGAATAAATTCTAAGGTATTTCCTATAACTTGTCAGTATTTTTTCAGATTGGAGGAGGTAGAGTGAGAGGATTAAGAAAGACAAGGCTGCCTAGAATGAGAGCAGATAGTTTTGGTCAAGAGTTTTGAGGCATTTCCTTATTAAAGCTTTTATCATTGTTATAAATAGAAAAGAGCTAACTGGCTAGCAGCTAGAGCTGGGCCTTGGGGATAAATTTCTTTCCAACTCTTTAGACAGGACCAAGGGCAGTATGTAAGGCCTTCCATCAGTTCAGCTCAGCCCAGTCCAGGCCTAGTACTATTTCCAAAGGCCCATGTCCATTAGCTGGTGAAGTCTTCTGCTTGTCTGCCCATTTCTGGTGTTCCTGGGGGCATATCCCACCCAGGGTCCCACCCACTGAGGCCTTGACCCTCAACTCCATTGGGAAAGTCCAGACCAGATGATGATGATAACACCTGATTTTGAAAGTTTCCTCTGAGTTATAACACTATGTTAAGTACGTTATATGATCTGTTGTTGTTTGATTTTTGCAACAGCTTTTTGAGGTAGTTATTGCTGTTAATCTGGTCTTACAGTTGAGGCTTACAGAGAGGTTAAGTGACTTTCCCACAGTCACACACTAAGATGAAGTGCTGGGACTTGAAGGCATGTCTAGCTGTTCTCAAATCCATGCCCTTAACCACCATGACATATTGCTAGGCGTTTTTCTTGATTTCTTAAATTTATTCTTCCTTCTATTAGAGGCTGACCCCTGACCCTGAACCCAAGAGCATTTGGTTAGAGCTCTATCTAACTCTTACCAACTCAAGAACCCAAGAAGAGGCTGCCACCAATGGCCAAGTGCTCTTTCGAACTAGACTGACTTCCATAGCATCATGACTTGTCCACATGACTGATGAGAAGAAATGCCCAGAAGCATCTGATGCCACCCTTCACCCACCAAATCAAACTTCCTGGATAACACTGCTGGGCCAGCCAAACGCTCTCCCACTGAGCTATCCCCCTGCATTGTTGGCCCAGATCAGCTTCAAATCCTCTAGACATTGTGAAAAAAGTTGATCATCCCGGGGAGGCCAACACTACAGCGGGGTGGATTCCCAGCCTTGCCCATTCCTAATGGACTTTCTCCCAAACCCTTTGCTGTAGTGAACCTCACTGTAAAGCTCACATAGCTTATAGCAGACGCTAAACTTTGATCGTTCAGAAACTCAGTTTATCTGATTGCTTAAAGCAGTTTTTTTCAGAAAAAAATTGCAAATGTTAACGTCAGCAAAATTTTTGTCTTTTCCCCTGTCAACTCTTGTTCCAGAGCACCCCATCTCAGAATTATAACTCAGAGTAAGCCAGACCAGTCATTAGAAGGGTGCTTGGCAAACCCAGAATTGCAGCAAAGGACATTGAATTGCCTTATATGATCTTTCATTCAGACCCATTTCTGACTTCTTATTCTTTTCAGTGAACAGAATCCTCCTCCCTGCCAGCAAATCTGAAGACTTGGGTTCAAGTCCAGACTCTGCTTTTTATTATCACTGCGGTGGTTGACAAGGCATTTAGCCTCTTCACTTTCCTGTTTCATGGTCAGTAAAATGGGAGTAATATTATCTTCAATAAAACTCATGATGTTTAAATGAAGGTTACAGACACGAATTCTTTGTATATATTCCTTTTTGTAATGTAGACCTATCAACCTGATGTTTTAATTTGAAACCTTGTAAAACTATTTCCTTGCAAGTCACTAATCTCATCATTCATCCCAAACTGCCACTTTTCTGGGGAAGGGTGTGTCTGTTTCACAAATGTTCAAGTACACAGTAATCTCCTGGGTGGGCCTGGTTTTCTGCATTTCTAACACATGATCTAGGTGCTGCTTGTTATATTTCAAGGCAAAATTATATGATTTTGGCAGATACTTAAGAGACCACGCATTTAAAGATCAGCATGGGGTGCCTGGTGGTGCAGTTGGTTGAGTCACCAACTCTTGGTTTTGGCTCAGGTCATAATCTCAAGGTCGTGAGTTTGAGCCCCACATTGGGCTCTGTGCTCAGCACTGAATCTGCTGAAGACTCTCTGACCCTCACCACTGCTCTCTCTCTCTCAAATAAACAAATAAATCTTAAAAAAAAAAAAGATCAGCATGACTTCTAAAAGGCCAAATCCCAAAGTCACTTTGTGTGCTCATCGCAGGTGACTATTCAGCACCATTGGACTTCCATGTTCTTTCTTTTCCTTTGCTTTTCATGGCTTTAGTTTCTCTGAATTCTCCTCCTACATTTCTTTTTTTCCTTTTTAAAAACATTTTATTATTTATTTATCAGAGAGAGGGAGAGGGAGAGAGAGCACAAGTAGGGGGAACAGCAGGCAGAGGGAGAAGCAAGCTCTCCTCTGAGCAGGGAGCTTGATGCAAGACTCGATCCCAGGACCCCAGAATCATGACCTGAGCCGAGTGCAGACACTTAATCTACTGAGCCTCCCAGGCGTCCCTCTCCTCCTACATTTCTGACTGCTCCTCCTCAGTCTCCCCGTAGATTCCCTTTGATTTATTCTTTAATGTTGGTGTCTCCTTGGGTTCTATTATTTGCCTTCTGATCATTTTATTTTCTGTGGATGACCTCAAGATTTGATTCCTTTTTTTAAAAGATTTTATTTTTTTATATGACACACAGAGAGAGTGAGCATAAGCAGGGGGAGCAGCAGAGGCAGAGGGAGAAGCAGACTCCCCACTGGACAGGGAGCCCAATGTAGGGCTCAATCCCAGGACCCTGGGATCATGACCTGAGCCGAAGGCAGACGTTTAACTGACTGAGCCACCCAGGTGCCCCTCTAGATTTGACTCTTATATGAACTCTCCTTCTCCTGTCTAGGCTGACTAAATGGATCATTCTCCTACACTCCTATTATATCTTGTTGTAAGATTTATTTTAGCACATGATAGTTTTATTTTACTGCATTATTGTGCAATTATTTTTTTTATGGTGTGTACTTACTTTTTGAGAGCTGAGTGCAGCTTTCCATCTTTGCATCCCTTGTGCCTAGCATAGTGCTCAGATTCTTTGAATGTCTGAGTAATAAACAAAGGCAAACCTAGAGTTTGGGGCAGATGTCAGAAACAGCCATCTGCGCAGGCCAGATGGCAAATGTTAGTATTTGGACACCCTGTGGAAACACGGAGCACACTTAAATTTAGTCGTGTATGTGTATATGTGGTAAATCACCTTTCTGGATAGTCTCAAGATACCAGTAGCATCTGGGGAAGACACCTGAGCCGTGTTTCCCCTGTAAATTATTTCTGTGCTCCTTTTTCAGACTTAAGCAATAGGCTGTCAAAATTGTCAAAAAGAGGAAGCATGTTTCTTACGGGCAAAATTATTTATCAGCCTTTTCTATTGTAATAAACAAAGTGAGCTCCTTCAGAGGAGGACGGTTGTAGTCTTGCCAAAACGGTGGTTTCCAAGAAGAGTTTTAGTGTCAAAGAGGACTCAGAAGATCCGGAAAGTGACTGCCAGCAGGTATGAGATGTCCTTAGCTCAGATCTCTGTGGATTTGGATTCAGTTCAATCCAACAAACAACATTCAGGAGACATTTCCTTTGCGTCAGGCTTGTGCTAGGTAGAGATAGAAAGATAAAAGACATAGCCCCTGTCCTCAGAGAGCTCATAGATCAGTTACGGCATTAGATATTTAAATAAATAGGGATGACTCAATGTGATGATTATTTAATAAATGTATACAAAGTTCTATGGATCAGAGAAGACAGAATAATTGGAAATACAAAAGGAAATGATATTTTGGGAAGGTTCTCCATCCCCAAACGCATATTATTTCTTGAACCACCCATCAGAAATCAAATTACGAGTATTAACCTACCCCTGTTCATGTACACAAATCAGATTAAAATTAATGTTTTTAGTGCCTATGATGTGTCTAACATGCCCTCAAGAAGGTTTTGAGATAGGGGCTTATGTATAAATAAGATTAAACAGAATAGAGAATTGGGGCACCTGGGTGGCTCAGTCAGTCAAGTGTCTGCCTCCTGCTCAGGTCATGATCCCAGGGTCCTGGGATCCAGCCCCGCATCGACTCCCTGTTCAGTGGGGAGTCTGCTTCTCCCTCTGCCTCTGCCCCCTGCTTGTGCTCTCTCTCACTGTCAAATAAATAAATAAAATCTTTTCTAAAAAGATTTAACAGAATGGCAAATGACGAGGTCATCAGAGATGCAAGCAATGTGTGATGGGGATATAGAAGGAGCACCACTGAAATCTGACTGAGAGGCTTCCATATTGTCTTTCGGATGTTTCAGTCCTTGCCTCCCTATAGTGACTGTGGGCTCTGCACCTATGTTTGTGTGGGATTCTGGACCTCTTTGTCGATTTCATAGAACCACGGGCCTTTGGGGAGATGGCACAGTGGTTCTGGCATTAAATTTTTCTGGGTGTCTTAAATTGAGAACAGCTGAGTGGTAGCTTGTTGCTGGGCAGACGTAAAGGTGCAGCCATGTTTGGATTCTGAGAGCAGAAAAGTAAAGCAAAGTAGGAGAGAGGAGAGGGAAAGAAAAGGAGAGTGAGGGAGAGAGAAAGAGGGAGGGAGGAGAACGAGGAGGAGGAGGAGAAGGAAAGGGAAGAAAAGAGAGGGGGAAAAGCCTCGGAAGGTAGAAGGCAAGGTAGGGTAGAAGGGACAAGTGAAACAGACACATAGAGATGAGTAAGGGATGGATGTGTTGTTGAGGAGTCTTTGGTCGCAAGTTCCTGAATTCCAGTGGAGCTTGTTAAACTGAAAACAAGCCTTTATCATGAGGAGCCAGGCTGCTGGGATGTCACAGAATCCAAGGGCAGAAATGTAACTGCATCTCAGAAGAGATTGGAACTAGAAACTGGAAAGCTCTCAGGACCTGGCCATTTTCCACTGTATTTTGGTTTTTTCATCTTTTTCTTTTTTCTTTTTTTTTTTTTTTAAATATTTTGTTTATTTATTTGACAGAGAGAGAGAGAGACCACAAGTAGGCAGAGAGGCAGGCAGAGAGAGAGAGGAGGAAGCAGGCTCCCCATTGAGCAGAGAGCCTGATGCGGGGCTCGATCCCAGGACCCTGAGATCATGACCTGAGCTGAAGGCAGAGGCTTTAACCCACTGAGCTACCCAGGCGCCCTTTTCATCTTTTTCTGATTGTAGATTAGCCTTCTCTGCTAATGGTCTACCTTGCAGGTACAAGATGGCTTCCCCATGACTTCCCGTTTTATATCTTCCTTGATCAAGACAGCAGACCAGACTGACTTAGAATCTAACTTTTAGTCTTACTTCCAAATTCAGTTGCCCCAGAGGGTACCAAGTGTCTCTTCCTGGTCCAGTACCTGTGACCTTGGAGTAGAAGCAGGTTATGGGGCTTGTATGTTGGGGGGACCACTTCTGTGTGAAGAGGGTAATAGAATGGTTGGCCTTAACCCAAGAAGCCACCTTCAAAGGTTTATGCTCTAACAAGAGGATCACATCTCAGGAGAGAGCTGACTTTCTAGCTCCCATTAGCATTTCCTTCATGAAAGGCTTTCCATTCTTCTCTCCTTTCCTTTCTTGTGGAAAGATCTGGATTCCTTATGTAAATCCCACTTTACTTGTTAGCTTGAGTGGGTTTCTGTTTCTTGCCACAGAAGAACCTTAATTAAAATTTCAGCAGGCAGAGGACGGGGTGAAAGAAGGCACTCCAAGTTCAGGCAACAGCAAAAGGAGCAGGTGTGAGAAAGTTCATGGTTACCAGGGAAGAATTCTCCAAATGGACACTGCAGCAGAGGGTATCTGAAGGGATGGTGGGGGAAAATGAGGTTGGAAATGTGGTTTGGAAACTGGTCATATCAAACTTAGCAATTCCCCTTTTGGCAAATTGGAATAGGTAGGGGAAGCCTGGTAGGATTTTGAATTGCAGAATAATTGTATTTGCTGAGTGTGGGGTGACCGTCTTAGAGAGTGATAAGCACCTTGTTGGTGCCATAAGTTTTGTGGTGGTTAGGCTGTAACTTCAGAGTTACATGCTGGATAAAATTCCACCTTTTTTTTAAAGATTTTATTTATTTATTTGAGAGAGAGAGAGAGAGAGATCACAAGTAGGCAAAGAGGCAGGCAGAGAGAGGGGGAAGCAGGCTCCCTGCTCAGCATGCGGGCCTCGATCCCAGGACCCTGAGAT
The DNA here is from genome assembly GCA_002007465.1 of Ailurus styani. Lineage (NCBI taxonomy): Eukaryota > Metazoa > Chordata > Mammalia > Carnivora > Ailuridae > Ailurus > Ailurus styani. The sequence goes on along the minus strand of LNAC01001052.1, from coordinate 292,658 downwards.
CATGACCCGAGCCGAAAGCAGAGGCTTTAACCCACTGAGCCACCCAGGCGCCCTAAAATTCCACTTTTAATGCAAGAGGAAGTGTACTCTAAATCCATCACAGAGGCCTCATTTGCTGACTTCAGTAGCTGCTACTGGTACCCCATCCAGACTCCCTTTACCTGCTGGTGTTTCCCTCCTCCAGCTGTTGGAGGTGCTGGAGCCAAGGGCTTACAACTGCTGCCTCCCTGGGAGTTATCTCATTTGGAGATGCATGGAAGTTTCCACTGCTTGACTCCCATGGCCAGTGACTGAATGATTTAAGGGGATACAACAGGCTGGCCTCTTTGACTCGGGGGAGACAGTTCTGCTATAGGATGTGTCCTCTGGAGCCTTGGGGATCAGGCCAAACTGTGTGGTACCTGAGACCACATCCTTGCTCAACATCTTCCCTCTCCCTCTCCTGCTTTCCTTGCTAGCTTGCAGGTTTCTCCTGGGGAGCCTGCCCTCAACAGATTGCGGCACCCAGATCCCTTTCTCAAGGCTGTGCTTTAGGGAACTCTTCCGTAAGATGGTGCCATTTACTTCAGTGGACACCGAAAGTCCCCCAGGTTGCTGTGTTTCCACTCCTATGAACATTGTGGTCAAAGCTCAGATTCTGGGATGAGCCCCAACTGCAGTCACATCTTGGCTGTGACACCTAATAGGTTCTGATCTTGGCAGATCGCTCAGTCTCAGTATCCTAGTTTGCAAGATCTAAATGGGATAATAATAGTATTCTGGTTTGATGAGGATTAGATGAGATAACCCATGGGAGGCGTTCAGCCCAACGCTCACGTGAAGTAAAGAGCTCATTAGCTACTGTTGTTATTACTTCTGGTTTTCTCTTTGACAGAGAGACTGATGTAGTTACACAGGTTGTGCACTGCACTAGGGACCCTATCTAAGGGGTAGCTTTAAGTATTTATTGTAACAGTTTTTTGACAGGTGAAAGTAAATGTCTGGGGTGCAGGTACACCTTTTCCTAATTCTTACAGAGGTGCTGTGTGTGTTAGCAGCAGACTGGCCTGAGGCGGAGTTCAGATTTTTTCTTTTGTTCCCTCAGTCGTTTTGAACTTGTGGCCCCCAGTTCAGTCTTGGCTATGCGTTTGCCCTGGAGTAAGATGGCGTAGCCCTTCTCTTTTCGCCTGTTCTGGAGCTCAGTGACAAGCAATGGCTGGATTTTCATTAACCACACAACTCAGCAATAGCTGCTTCTACTCAGGCTGACATCACCAGATGACCTATTAGCTGAGTCATCTGCGGGTCTGTGCTATGCGGGTCTGAGGAGGGTGATGCCCGAGAAGAGAAGGAGGTGTGGAGGTACCTATCAGGGGGGATGAGTGAGAGGAAATTCAGGGTGGGGCGGCTGGCAAGGGTAGGTCCGAGCTTCCAGCACACTGTTGTTTATTCACACTGGGCCCTGAGGTAAAAGAAACATTAGGCAATGGCACTGTCAAAGTTAGCATGAGGTAACCAAAAATACCCGGATGCTTTTCCTGACGAGAGATTTTCACAGAAAGAAGTGCTTTGTTGTGGAAAGTTCTGCTTCCACCTCCCACCCTTTCCTCAAGGTGCTCACCAGGCAATTATGTTCTCACATCTCTGGCCATTGCTTGTCACCTCAGTTGGGGGAAATGAAGGTAGTCCTGTCTTCTAGTTCACCGAGTGACAGTGGCTGAGTAAATGCCTTATTTTCAGCCAAAATTGGTCATTCTCCAGAAAAAGCTTTCCACCCTGTCACTGGATTCAGTCCCTGAGACCTGGTGTTGGCATGAGAGGCTGGATTGGCCCATTTGATAGAAGCTGTGGGATGGGGAGACACTGTGGAGAGGCATTCTGACCATATTTCTATGGTACAAGTTGGTACAAGCCAGGAAGGACAGAACCAGGTCATAGGGAGAATGTTGACAGATCTAGTTGGTGAATGCTCCGTATGTGGGAAAATGTGCCCTTTCTTAAAAAAAAAAAATCAGATATGAAGAGTACCAGAGGGTTACACACAGAGAACACACAGAGGGAACAAACAGAGAAGCCTTTCCCTTTTGAAGGAGCCAGTTGCCCCAAACTCCAGTACATTGGAGAGCTGTTCACCTCCTGTGTCCCTTCTGGGCCATAGACCCTTCTGGCCAGCCAGCCTTTCCACAGCACCTCCAGGAAACCAGTAAAACGAACAAATCCCTGGGAAATCACAGCTCAGAGACTTCAGATCTTGACAGGCAAATTTGTATGTGGCAGGGTCCTATCTTAGATGACATATGAGAACATTTGGCTTAACTTCTGAACTGTTGCTTCTGAAGGGGAAGAATCATGGTCAGCTACACATTTCCAGTGACCCAGTCAGAGAATTCAAAAAAATTCCAGTTGTATCAAACACTCACTCTTATAGTCTTAGATAACCACCTCACACTTGGTGAACGCTGCTATTGAGGGGAAAGCAGCTGGGTTTCCCAAGTGGGGCACGACAGGATCTTTGTCTTTGTTTCCTTATGGGGGGCAGGAGGGGATGGGGTATCTTCCTCTAATTGCTCCTGTTGGATAGAACATATAGCCTGTCTGTCAGCATCATCGAAGTTGGATGGAAGGCATCAGGAACTTGCCTGTCATGCCCAAAGCAGCAAGCCACTTGGTTCCAGGATAGTCAGCACGCCTTGTCCTTCAGTCTGGATCACTTCCCTCACAGAACTCAGATTTGTGCAGCCTCCTGAAAGAAGAAAGATTTTTTTTTTTTGGCCTTTGGATCTGTGCTCTGTGACTTATGACTCTTCCTAAGTGGCTGCCACATTGAGTAGAAACAGAGCCATAACAGAGGTGGCTGGGGAGAGCCCTGTCTTCCTCAGGCTTGCTCACCAACTTGCAAAATGCAGGAGGGCAACGATTTCACAAATGGAGCTGGAATTGGGAAAGCTTTTTCCTTCCTTCATATAGAAGTCTTTTTATGTCAAAGGTTGGGGCAAGCAGACTGTCCCTTGAGACCAAAGTCCAGGTTCTGCTGGGGAGAGGGGGAGAAGAGTCAAACCTACTTGGAATAAGTTCACTGGGATAGAACTGTATTCTACTTTGAGCCAAAACCCTGTGAAATCTCATGGGCCATGAAGTCCAATTAAAACAGAGCTGGGCACAGTAAGAGGCTAACGGGCATGCATAATTGTGAGAACCAGGATTTTAGTGGGGAAAGAAAAAAAAAAAAAGCCAAGGAGAAGCCAAGGCCAATTATCAGAACTGCTAATTTTTACCAACCTAATCATTAATGAATACCATGTTTCTGAAAAGAATGTTAAAAGAATAATTGTATTTCAAGGGCTTGAAAACTGCTAAACTCTGAAGTTGTACAATTTGTGCAAATTAATATGATAAAAAGAGACAATTAAGGTTTATAATTAACAGATAAATACAAATGATCTGGTGAAGACAATCTAAGTTTCTGCTCTGTCTTATGAAGCAGTGTAATTGATTTTTATAAATGCTAATTTACAGTACATGCTCTGTTAACCATTAACACAGGGAAGGGAACGTGGAATAAATGGAAGTCAAGGAGGGATGTGAGCCAAGGAGCTAACAGACTACATCTAGCCAAGGAGAAGAAATAGAAAAATATGCCAAATGTTGGAATATGACTTTAAAAGGGGAAAGGCACCACCAAACAATAATCTTACCCCACTGGGGCAAAAAAGAAAAAAAAAATCCCTCAATTGTCTATGTAAATGCAATGAAGTTTTTCCTCTCTTGTTCCTCCATCTTTCGAAACGGACTAGCTGGATTTTCGTGAAGTTCTGAGGCCACGTTGTGTAAATAAAATGCACCTCGGCAGGGAGCAGTCTTCCAGGCAAAGGCAGCTGAGCTGTCCTAAGGGAGGCCTGCGTCACTTCTGATCAGGAGCCGACCGCCGTTGGCAATGGGCTGCTGGGGACAGAGAACACCCGTGGTGGCTTATGTGGGATCTGCAAACTGGATGTCACCAAGGGCACACGTTCCAGACAGCAGGCAGTTTGGGGTCGAGGGCCTCTGACACGGGTAGCTCAGACCGAGTTTTCTCCAGTGTGAGCATGGGCGGCAACTTAGCTACGTGAGGCCGGCAAACAAGGCCCCTGAGCCACGCCAAGCCGGCCAGATACTTCATAACCAAGATGTTCCTTTCTTACTGGAGAAGGAAAGGGACTGCTCTGGATGTCCCTGTCAGACTATACATCTCCTGAGGACAAGAACTGTGTACATTTATATTCTTGGTGCATGCTACAATGTTCTTCCTGTGATCAGAACTTGAAAAAGATTGGTTTCTGGTAATCACGGTAGAGGCCTGGTAATTCATATTCTTCGTAAAAGAAATCCTGAAAATATGACTTTTTGTTTTGACAGTGTGAAATCCTAGAGATTTTTACCAAGCTCTGATGAACACTGAGTTTTCAAGTTGAAATCGGCAAGAGAAAAAAAGAAACTGGATAAAGAGACTATTAGAGGATATCTGGCGAGGAGCATCATTATTCTAAGGCTCAGGCTGGTAAAGTCAGGAACTGGCTTTTCGGGTACTATTCCTCCCAGCCACACTCCATTAACCTGTTTGCGATGAGTGAGGAGTCTCTCCAAACATTTGCTAATGTAACCTGCTGCTGAACGTGACATCTGCTTCCACGCTTCTGAAAGTCCTCATCCTCAATAGCAATTGTATTTTCATAACTCATTTTTTTGGTTCCCTTTCTTTGTTACATTTTGATGAATCATAAATGAATTCTGAACTTTAAAATTCCTTAAATTTATTAAACAAAAGGCAAAACCTACATTCGAGAAGCTAAGATAGAATGTACTTTTATCATGCTGCTCTGCCTTCATATTAAATAGGGAGTAAATGCATGCTATAGACCAAGACTGTCTGGTAGGAATAAAATGTGAGCTGCACATGTAATTTAAACTTTTCTAGTAGCCACACGGAAAGAGAAACAGGTAAGAATAATTTTAATAATATATTTTATTTAAACCCATATAGTCAAAATGTAATTTCAACACATAACCAAAGTCTTCAAATTCTGATGTATATTTTACCCTTCCAGTGTATCTCAGTTGGCACTAGCCACATTTCAAGAAATCGTGCCAGATGTGGTTAATGACTAATATAATGTACAATGCGGAGAAAGAGTGCAAAAGGAGGAAAAAGAGAGAGATCACCTTAAATATATCTTCCAGAGTTGTATTGATTTTTATTCTAATCATAAAACATGCAAGGGTTATGGTGGAGGTGAACTTGTAGCTAAGTCATTATGTATAATATAAAGTCTAAATGGTACAAAGATGGTAAGGCTGAACAAGTTATCTTTCACCAATAATTATTTCATTGGATCTACTACTATTAAGTTAAAAAGAAACTTGCTGAGTAGATCCTGGGGAAACAGTATGTTTGTCTTGAGTCATCACCCAAAGGCTAGATTCAGAATATATAATACTATTGGTGGAATGGTGGTCATAACTATACTTTTACACTTTCATAAAGTCTTTTGGGCCAGTTGGCTTACCTAGATATGGTACAATATGGCTTCAGTCTATGTATGTGCCAGATACATAAGGGACAATTCTTTTCTCTTCTCTTTTTTCTTTTCTTTCTTTATTTATTTTTAAAGATTTTATTTATTTATTTGACAGAGATTATAAGTAGGCAGAGAGGCAGGCAGAGAGAGAGGAGGAAGCAGGCTCCCTGCTGAGCAGGGAGCCCGATGCGGGCCTCGATCCCAGGACCCTGAGATCATGACCTGAGCTGAAGGCAAAGGCTTTAACCCACTGAACCACCCAGGCGCCCACTTTTTTCTTTTCTTTTTTCTTTTTTCTTTTCTTTTCCTTTCCTTTCCTTTCCTTTTTTTCTTTTCTTTTCTTTTCTTTTTTCTTTTCTTTTCCTTTCCTTTCCTTTCCTTCTTTTCTTTTCTTTTCTTTTCTTTTCTTTTCTTTTCTTTTCTTTTCTTTTCTTTTCTTTTCTTTTCTTTTCTTTTCTTTTCTTTTCTTTTCTTTTCTTTTCTTTTCTTTTCTTTTCTTTTCTTTTCTTTTCTTTTCTTTTCTTTTCTTTTCTTTTCTTTTCTTTTCTTTTCTTTTCTTTTCTTTTCTTTTCTTTTCTTTTCTTTTCTTTTTTCAGTAATCTCCATGCCCAGTGTGGAGTCCAGCACAGAGCTTGAACTCACAACCCTGAGATCAAGACCTGAGCTGATATCAAGAGTCGGATGTGTAACTGACTGAGCCACCCATGTGCCCCATGGCAATACTTCTTTTCAAGAGACCAAGGCTGCTTGTGGTTTACCTGTGGCATATATCTTATGACAGCCACCAGGAAGTGACCTGAATGTCCCAGGGCCCGGGTACTCCAGCCATCATACTTGGAGGAATAATTTAGAGCCATAGTGGAAAACCACGCATCCTAAAAAGAAAGAGAATGCTCTTATGGACAGATGCAAAACAACCTTCAAGTAAATTAAATGAAAAGAGCAAGTGCAGAGCAGTGTGTTTAATATGTTAGCAAATGTATAAAAATGAAAAAAAAGTGAATTGGTTGTATATGCACAGACTATCTCTAGAAGGACAGAAAACAGGCAATGTTTATTGCCTTCAAGGAAGGGAAGAGGGGAGCTGGAAGACAAGGGGAAGGGGAAGAATTTTCCCCTTTAATACTGGTCCTTTTAGAATTTTATGCCATGTGATCTATTATATTTAATATATGTATATTCCTTTTCAAATTGTATACCATGTGAATATACATAAAAATTAATAATGTAGGCATTTTTAAAATAGCAACATTTGAAACAAACCAAACCATAATAAAAGCCATGTGCTAGCGAGGGTTACTATGTCCTGTCTTGCAATTGAAAGTGGAGTGTGTAAGTAAATGATCAACCAGACCCAAGAGCAAGGAGAGAAGTTACTAATACTGAGGAGAAGTATTCCCTGAATATTCTTTCAAAAAGTAGACCAACAGGGGTACCTGGGTGGCTCAGTCAGATGGGCTTCACCTTCAGCTCAGGTCATGATCCCAGGGTCTTCGGCTTGAGCCCCGAGTTGGGCTCCCTGCTCAGTGGGAAGTCTGCTTCTCTCTCTCCCTCTGCTGCTTCCCCTGCTTGTGTTCTCTTGCTCTGTCAAATAAGTAAATCAAATCTTTAAAAAAAAAGTAGACCAGCAATTATAATTCACCAGTACTCCCCAAGTGCCTAGTTTGTGCGAGTCACTGGGCAAGCCAACACGTCCATAATGTCCCCCCTCCATGGAACTCGGTTGAGTGAATACAGCTGTAGGGAAAGTGGTGCCACTTTTTATAATAAAGTCAGAGCCAAAGCAGATGGACAGGTAGCTTTATAGTTTCTGAGATGGAAGTAGCTTTAATCTTCCAGTTTAGAGAAGACATTTTCAAGAGCACTTTTCTCTGATAGAGATGCAAAGAAGCATCTCCCTAGTAAAATATGTGACAACAAAAAGACATAATGTCAACACAGCCATATCAGCATGAGACATCAAACCTGGTGATAAAATACATGTTTGTGTAAAATAAGTGGGTGTGGATCTTGCACTGCCCCTCCCTGTGCTGTCGTCTCTTGTAAAGTATATAATGGAGCTGAGACTCCCAATCTCAGGTCTCAGGGACAAGATCACTTCTCTGGAAATCCAATAGAATACATTCTTTCAGCAAAGATGTGCCAGTAGCTTCCACGTGCTGGACACTGAGAGAAGCCCAGAGGAGACCCAGAGCTGAGCCTAGCAAGGGCCCTGCCCTCAAGGAACTGATCGTGTGCCCAGGATGATAAACATGTTCCAGAAAGCCACGGAAGTACAGGAGAGAAGCGAAGGGCGAGGCTTCAGGAACTAGGGAGGAGCAGGGTGTTGAATTAGTAGAATTTTTGTTGGGAAAGGAGCAAAGAAAAGCTACTTTAGGCAGAGTGTTGTGTAAAAAAGGGCAGAGACTCGAAGTGGCAGACCTGTTTGAGGAAAGGGGACTCGAGCTTGTCCTAGATGTCCAGGAGGCTGGACAGCACAGAAAGGTGGGGCTGTGGCAGGCCAGGGGGCTCGTGAGGGGTCACAGGGCCAGTGAAGAGTTTGGTCTTCTTCTCTAAGCAATGGGGAGCTATGGAGGATATAAAATGCAGGAGGGAGGCTGTGCAGAGGCCTGAGGTAGGGCCAGGGCACCAGATAGAGCCCCGAGGAGGGAGGAGCCTGTGCCAGCAGCCAGAGGAACAGGAGGAGGGAGAAGATCTAACAGATTTTAGAGCAGGGGTTTTGGAGACTGATGACTGACTGAATGGAAGGGTCAAGGGAAACAATGAGCCACAATCCTGCAGACTTTAAGATAAAATCCACGTTTCAAATCACACGTTATTTTGCTAACAGAGAATGAAATTACACTTTTTTTTTTTTTGGCTAACACGGAATGAATTAATAATGGCCTTGAAAATCCATATTATAAAAGAGCTGTGCTTTACTTAGTTCTGAAGTGTTTTCAGAATCATTTAGTCTGACACTATATTGGAAATCGTTTGATCCATAACTTACTTCGGAAACAAATTAGATGCCTCGTTTAAATGTCCGCCTGATTCCCAGGCTGAGGCTCTCACAAAGGTTAGTTACTTCCCAAAGGTCACCACTAACAGGTCCATACAGAGAGGTGATGGGTTGGCGTGTTGCTACTGTTTGTTTGGTGGCAACAATTGAGGGAAGGTGATTCTGTTTGTTTGGTGCCAACCCAGGTGGTTCTGTTTGTTTGGTGCCAACGATTGAGGGAAGGCACGTATTTCTGTGAAGCATGCTGTGTTTTCTGAAGTGATTTTATCATGTGATGGACAATGCCAGGTAGCTTTGGATAAGAAAGTTCGAGGGTTGGGCAGGTCAAGCTCTGGATTGAAAGCCCAAGAAATTTTTATTCGTGAGAAATGGGAGAGATTTCATTTGGTTCTGTGAAATCTCTGCGACTGAGACTAATGCTGTGACCTCAGAACCTTATCAATTTGACCACTGGATTAACTCACACCTTTTTGGAGTATGTGCTGGAGGGAGGGTGAGCAAAGGTTCACATACCTTGTAGTAGCCTCTCAACAATGGGTAGCTCTATAGACCCACCAGAAGCCTTTATGTTTTGCAACCATTTGATATTTAAAAGTTGTTAGATTATTTTAGGCAGAATGGACTGCTTTTCACTTAATTGCTGTCCCTCCGGGGGATCTGTGCCAAGGTACCACTCTCTACTAGCCACACAGAGAATGACCCAATTGTGCCTTTCGTTTCCTCTAAATACAATCTATTGATTTTCTTTCTCCCACAGTAAGCAGGGTGATCTTGGTTATTCCAAAGCAATTAGGTGGAGTATTTGGTTGGACTCTTCTTCAACCTTGAAGGATTCTATTTACTCTCCTCCATTATAGCCTTAAAGCTTTAGTCCCTTATAGCCAAGAGTTGCTTTTCTGCACCAATAAGCAAAAGCATTACAATATTAATAACCCTCGGCCACGGGTTTAGCTTCCTCACCTTTCTCCCATGCTTGGATGATTTCCTCCGCATTTGAAGCAATCCATAGTGGCCTGAAATTCATTCAGACTCTCACACACTCCATGAGGTTTCCAAAATAAGCCAGTGGCAAGCATTTAATTAGTTCATTTTGTTTCTGCCAGGGCAGAGATGCAGGCTTGAGACTCCAAGAGCTGGTATACAATATAGCTGTTACTGCAACCTTCATGCCTCGGCAGTAAGTAGGAATGGGATTCAGAAGGCTAATGATTCTACCTCTTACCGCCCTCTCTGTGGCTTTTGACAGGTTTCGTTGACAGTCAGAACCCCTGTTTTCCTTTGGGTAAAGAGAGTAGGGCGCCAGGAGTTTTCAAGGGGGGTTTCTGCCAGCAGTAGGCTCCAGTCGCCATGCTGGTGCTGAGGATAGACGATGAGTGGGACACAGTGAAATGGGGAAAGGGGGAGACAGGGCTTGAGACGAGCTCTCCCCCCCCCCCCG
>LNAC01001052.1:212471-282660 GCA_002007465.1 Ailurus styani | reverse complement strand
CCAGGCCCCCCCCCCCCCCCCGGCCCGGGGAAGGGCTCTGCTCGCGAGGAGTGGAGGGTGCAGTGGGCCTGTCTGCAGACCGGTCCCCAGGCCCACGCTCGGTGGAAGACACAAGGGCTGCGGAATATTTATTCTACAGTATTTCTTTCTATACCTTGCAAAGCCTCTGAAAACCGGAAGTATGTCTCAGAATGCTTATGTCAGACTCCTTGCTGATAGTTATCAGTGGTTTTGAAGTCACGGCACTTCCGGCAAGATGAGCCAATAATGAACTGTGTGCATGCATCCGGCGAGGCTGCAGTAAGTTCCAGGTGGACGGGCAAGCTGAGAGAAGGTGGCCTGAGAAGGCATCCAGCTGGGGACAGGCAGGGCAGCCCAGTAGTCACAGGCCGACGGGGAGAAGAGTTCCTGGTTCTTTGTGTGGCTTTCTAAGAGCTCCAGAGCCGCGATCCTGGCTGCTTCCCCCCACCCCCACATTTGCGTGTCTCCCGCGTGGGATCCTAAGCTGTGTCTCTGCTGGGGAAGCTGTGGGGAAGAGCCCCACACAGGCAACACAGGACTCTGCCCCCGCGTCTAGTCCCACCTCCTCACCTTACTGCTTCCTTGAGGCTTCACCTTGATTCGGAAGAGAGAAGGCAACTACATAAATGCATGCAGCAGAGAAGAAAACTTAAGGGGTTCTGTTGAAGTGTGTGTATGTACTGACCCTCCGAGGGTGTCTCTGACTTTTGACTTTGCAATAATATTCCTGGAAATTTATCTCAAGGATAATAATCGTAGTTTGGCTCCAAGGTTTCTCTTTGTTTTTCATATACTTGTAATTTCTTCTCTCTGTCTTTTTTTTGGTTATGAACTATCTTAATTAATGGAAGAGTGTAAAAACTGTACATGTACTGGGGAAAGAATAATAATAATGAAGCAAACACTTGTCTATCAGCACGGACCGTGTTTTTGAAGCACCCTTTGGGCCCTCGACAGCAGTTTTACATTTACAAGTATATCCCTAAATAACATATGATTTTTATTTTGCCTTTTTTTGACTTCTATGGTTGAAAGCTTATTCTAAATATTATGTTATTGAAGGTGGCTCCATCAGTTAAACGTGTGTCTCTTGGTTTTGGCTCAGGTCATGATCTCAGGGTTGTGAGATTGAGCCCAGCTTCAGGGCTCCCAGCTCAGCAAGGAGTCACCTTCTCCCCTCTCTCCCTTTCTGCTCCTACCCCTGCTTATGGTCTCTCTCTCTCTCTCTCTCAAATAAATAGATAAATCTTTAAAAAATAATTGCTGCAAATATCTAAATTTCATTTATTTTCTCTGTTCTATAGTATTCCAGCATTTGCATATGCCACAGTTTATTTATCTAGGCTACTACTAATAGTCGTTTCCAGTTTCTGCTCTCATAAGCAATGTAGCTGTTGCTATTACTGCACATGTACAATATTGTATGTGTTTAAGAAATTCCCTAGGGCATATACTTTTAGGACTGAGATTACTGGCCCGTAGAACACGCGGTCAGCTTTACTAGTTGAGAAGAGACCAGTGTGATTGATAAATACCTCTGGGAGTTCCGGTTGCCTAGCACCAAGTGGGCCAGGCTGAGGAGCTCCCCCTTAACTCAGAAGGGGCTGTGCCTCCGCCCAGTTTCCCACAAGGTCCTGGGATGTTAGCACTCTCTGAATGGCTGGCATCTCAAGTTCAGATTACTTGACACTGATCAAGTCCCACCCGTACCACACGTTCTACCTATTAACAAGGTAATTCTCATGGGCTCCTGCCTCGGAGCAGAGCTCCCTGGTGCGCCTGGCAGTGCCCTGGCCCTTCCCACTTGGTGGGAGACTGAACTAACGGAGAACCACCCGTGTTTTGCTGGCCCTGTGCTTTAAGTTTTCCCACCAGTTAAACTACTTCTGTGCCTCCACGTAATGACCTTGCGGTATTTGACTTCACGGCCTCTCCATGCTTGGTAATGTCAAACTGTTTTCCAAGACCGCTCCAACTTCCTTTTCACCTGCAGTGGGCGAGGAGTCCTTTTGCTCCCCATCCTCACCAATGCACATTATGTGAAAACTTACATTTATGTCAGTCTTGTGGCTACGAGATTGTAATTCGTTGTGGTTTCATTTGTATTTCCTTGACTGCTAATGAAACTGAGCGTCCTTTCATATGTTTATTGGTCATTCAGGCTCTCTCTTTTGACGGTACCTGCTCAAAGCTCTTTTCTGAGTTGTTTGCCTTTTGAAAAATTGATTCATTGGAGTTATTTATGTATCCTGGTTATGATCCCTTTGTGGCTTATGTGAATTACCCACACTCTCTCTCATCATATGATGTCTTTTCTCCTTTATTATGGTATCTTTGGTAAATAGAAGTTCTTAATTTTGATGCAAATTTATTGAGCTTTTGCTTTATGGACTGAGCTTCTGGTCTTATTTACAAACTCCTTTTCGATCGATGGGTAATTAAGATGTTCTCCTAAATTTTCACCTAAAATTTTATATTTTACCATTTGCTTTTGGGACTTTATATCCTGGATATGATATTTGTGATGGTACGAGTCCCAATTTTTCCATTTTTCCATTTGGATAAATGTCCTAACACCATTTACCAAAAAAGTCTGTTTTTTCTTAATTTACAGGATCAACTATGTCAGATATAAAACATCCTTATGTGTGGGATCATTTTTGGTTTCATTATTTCATTCCATCCACCTGTTTGTTCATTCCCACGCAAATATTATACTGTTCCAAAGTCTATAGTTTATAGAAGGTCTTAATATCTGGTAGAACAATTTACTTCACCAGGTCCTTCATCAGTAGAACTTTTCTTTTTGGCTTGGGTGCTTCCATATAAATTTTAGAATCCACTTGTGAAGTTCCACAAACAAAAAAGCAAAAGGTTGGGATTTTGACTGCTATGACCTCAATTTGGAAAAAACTGACGTCTTTAAATTACTAAGTTTTTCAATCCATGAACTTGATACATTTCTACTTTTATTTAGTTTTTTAAAAATGTCTCTTACTAAGAGTTATAATTCTCTCCATAAAGATCTCTTTAAAATGCTATTGAGAATGGTATCTCTGTTTTATTCTTTCCTTTTTTTTCTTTTTCAAGTTTTTTTTTTTTAAAGATTTTATTTATTTATTTGACACAGAGAGAGAGATTACAAGTAGGCAGAGAGGCAGGCAGAGAGACAAGGAGAGGAGAAAGTAGGCTCCCTGCTGAGCAGAGAGCCCGATGCGGGCCTCGATCCCAGGATGCTGAGATCATGACCTGAGCAGAAAGCAGAGGCTTTAACCCACTGAGCCACCCAGGCACCCTCTTTTTCAAGTTTTGATTTAAATTCTACTTAGTTAACATACAGTGCAAGGGAATGGTATCTCTTTAAATTTTTATTCATATTTGTTTTTGTTGATATGTAGAATGAGTTTGATTTTTGCATACTGGTTCTTATTAATTCTGGTAATTTACCTGTAGAGTTCTTATTTTCTGCATATGCAGTCATATCATCACTAAATAATGGTTGTTTTATTCCCTCTTTATCTCGCCTTTCTCTGTTGACTAGGCACAGTGCAGTGTTGAATACAAAGGGAGATAATGGGAACCCTTGTCATGGTCCTGATCTCACAGGGAGTATTTTCAGTGTTTCACGGTTAATATGTTGTTTGCTGTAGGCTTATCTTATAAATTTTTTTATTAATAGAAGGGAAGGCACTTCTCTTTGATTCCAAGTTTGTTAAAATTTTTTATTATGAACGGAAGCTATATTTTATTATATACTTTTTTACCTGCATGAATTTAGGTGGTTTTATTGTTTTTCTCATTTAATTTGTTAATATGATGAATTTTATTAGTCATGCATTTCTAATGATAAATCATCCTTGCATTCCTGAGATAAATCCGATTTGATTATGTTTTCTTTATACATTGCTTAAGTGAGTTTGTTAATGTTTTTAATATTTTTACATCTATGCTCATGAGTAAGACTGGCTGGTAATGTTCCTTTCCTTATTGTTCTTGACAGGTGTTGATATCAGGCACACATGATTTTCATAAGTGGATAAAGATAATGAGACAAAGGAAAAAATGTAATAAAAGATAAAAGTTAGAATATAGGTTGTGATGCAGAATTTATGCTATAAGATCTCTTGCATAGCTAGGAATTTGGCTGTGAAATTCCTAGCAATGAATTCAAATTAATTTCATGATTCACCAAAATCCATGATACAAAACCAAATTGACTATTCAGGAGCAGAGCAAATTCTCTAAGGGGCAGTAAAGGGTGGTGGTTTGGAGGCTATTCCTTGGAGGTGGACTGAGTTTCAATCCTGTCTCTATAACTTACTAGCTATGTAATTTGGGCAAGTTACTTAATTGCTTTGTGTTTCAGTTTTCTCACCTGTAAAACGAAGGTAATTATGTTATCTACCCATAGAAGTGTTTCACAGATTAAATGAGTTAATACACAGAGTTCTTTGAAAATCAATCGGTTCTTAATAGCACCCAGTGAACATTAGTGTTTTATTATCATTTCTGATTCTGAGTCCAGAGATAAAATTTCTCCTTGTATTCCTTTTGAGAGGATACCTTTTCATGAAAAGGACCATGATCCTAATAAAATCTTTATAGGATTATTATTCCTATTATTATTTAATCATTTTGATTAAAATGATATCCTTCAGGCAAACTTTCATAAGTATTATTTTTCCAGTTGAGTTTCTGATACATTTTGAGAACAGTGAGTGGGAGGTGATATTCTATGGGTAGTACCTGGAACACAGCCACATAGTTACATACTTCTGAAACTAGAGGAGCATAAGTAGAAGACCACCTTGCCTCCAAATGGGCCAAGAAGTACTTAATGAGGACATGGCCAGGTAGCCCTCCTTGAGTAGTTTTGGGTAAGGAGCAATGAACAGTCAAAAGGGTGGTCAATTGCCCAGTGGCTATACTAATTTTAGTTTGGGAAAAAGTTAAAACAGCTATTGCAAACTCTCACCTTGGCAATAAATTGGTTATTAAGAAATGTCTATATATAGATACCTAAATGAGTTAACTTACCCACTGAGCCACCCAGGTGCCCTGCAATAATTATTAGTGCTTACACAGGGTTTACTCTGTGCTGTATTCTAAGTACTTCACATAAACTGATATTGTTAACCTTCAGTACAATCACCAGAAGCTGTTATCATCCTCATCTTATAGATGAGTCATTGTAACTAGTAAGTGGTAGAGGTTGGATTCAAATCTAGATACATTGACTCCTGACTCCAAATGTAAGTGGGATGCCTACCCAAAATGATTACTTTATGTTAGAATAACTGACTTGAAGATACCCCTTCTTTGGGACAGTAATTTTATAGCAGGGCACTATATTCCAAAAGATGAAAGGATAGGATCTCTGTGTGAGAGTGTTTTTCCTTCTCTATTCTGTGACAAGGCACATATCCAGCCCAGCCAATAATGGTATACATGTGGGGCATCTTTGAAGCTCAGTCAGGTGTGATTTTATCTTGGGTCATGATTTCAGGGTTGTGAGATTGAGCCCTGTGTTGGGCTCTGTGCTGGGTGTGGAGCTGGCTTGGGATTCTCTCCCTCTCTCTATAAAAGGAAAAAAAGGTGCACCTGGGTGGCTCACTTGGTTAAGCAACTGCCTTCGGCTCAGGTCATGATCCTGGGGTCCTGGGATCAAGTCCCGCATCGGGCTCCTAGTTCCATGGGAGTCTGCTTCTCCCTCTGACCTTCTCCTCTCTCATGCTCTCTCTTGCTCTCTCTCTCTCAAATAAATAAATAAAATCTTTTAAAAAAGGGGAAAGAAAAGAATGGTATACATGTATATATACATACATACAAGTAGAAAACAAAGTAGAAAACAGTAAAACATCTTTCATACATACAGTTTCCACCTGATCAATTATAGATCCTAGCTCTGACAGTGGATTTAAGGAGCAGGTTTTCATTAAGCATCAATAATGAGGGTCAATAGTATAATGACCTTGTGATCTCCAACCACAATCAATTCTCATCTATGGAAATATAAAGAAGAAATACAAAAAGAGCAAATAATGATCTTGTGTCATTCTGAAGATACCTATTTATAAGTTAATACAGAGTTTGTGAATGATCAGTAGTGGAATAACTACACTTCAAGGGCACCTCTCCTGAATAAAATAATGGCTTGTTGAACCCAAACTTGCACCAAATTTATCAAAAAGGAACAGGCATGCTGCTATCTGTGGAGTCCTTTTCTGTGGTCACAACCTGCAGCCCTCTTTAGCTGGGCCCATCCTGCACACAAGTTCTTGGTGACCTCGGCTTTTGGACACGGAGGAAGCATCCCATTCAGCTGCAGCTAACAGGAAGTGCTAGTGGTGTGGTTGGGTGTGGGTGGAAGCAGGAGAGCACCGGAAAGCCTGGGGGCATTTCTTGCTTCTCAGTTTCTTGGCAGTTGGGGCTAGCTTAGTCCTGCTGCAAAGTGGGACCCTTCCAGTGGTCATTACCCATGTGGGTTTTCAGGGTTTTGGCAGTGATGGTCAAGAAAATGGCCTCCTCCTTGATCTTGAGACATTATACCGAGGGGACACTACCACATTTGGGTGATTGCTTTTGGGGACTACCTTTGCTAATACTCTGATTCTATAACATGGGAATAGTAAAGTTGAGATAGTTTTAAAAACTATGATGGAGTTCATAATGGTTTTAGCTGGATGATAGAATATTTGTGGAGTTGATAAAGATATACGAACAGGGACCTGAGCATACTCTTCCAAGCAGTCTTTTTTCCTTTCTTTCTTTCTTTCTTTCTTTCTTTCTTTCTTTCTTTCTTTCTTTCTTTCTTTTCCAAGCAGTTCTTTAACAGTTCTGGATGCAGGAAGTCTCCTCAGGTACTTTATTTGGTCAGATTTCTTTGTATAAAGCAGTTGTTCAGTACAAGGAGCACTACCTAGATCCAGCAAGAAAGCAGCGTGACGCCTACAAAGCTACTTGGGTTCTTAGAGCAGGGAAAACAAGCTCAGCAGTTGAACAAAACCCAGATTTCTAAGACCTCATTCATCAAATTCATTGCTCTGATAAGAATGTTCCAGAATCTGCCTTCATTTCCACATCTAATGGTCAATCTCTGATCTTGTCACATAGATTAATCACAAAGTATTTTATAATGTGAGATGTTTTAATAATTTTTAAAATTTGAAAACTCTCAGATAGTTCTTCTGATTAGCGTGATATAAGTTTAAAAGTTTTGTTTGTTTCATTTTGTTTTGTTTTTCCTGTCTGGCAGTCCCTAGCTCTTTTTAATTATTCTGTAATGGTACTGGAAGGGAAAATCGCATGTGGTTGAGACCTAGGGTGGATAAGGCAGGTTTTTTTTTTTTTAAGATTTTATTTATTTATTTGACAGAGAGCGAGAGAGATCACAAGTAGGCAGAGAGGCAGGCAGAGAGAAGAGAGAGCAGGTTCTCTGCTAAGCAGGGAGCCTGATGCGGGCCTCGATCCCAGGACCCTGAGATCATGACCTGAGTCGAAGGCAGAGCATTTAACCCAGTGAGCCACCCAGGCGCCCTGATAAGGCAGGTTTTAAGTTATTAGCAACCACTTGGAAGGAAGGGAGCAAAGAAATTTCTTCCTCTAGACCTTGAGGCCAAGTTCTGAAAGGTCATAGGATAGCAACAGACCACCAGTAGAAGCTGAAAGACCCTCAACTTCCTCTTAATCCTCAGACTTTCTAGCCAACCTAGAAAAGTGTGAGTGCAGACTTGACTTCAGGATGGTTATACTTAGATTTAAAACTTAGGGAAAATTGGCTCCTTCTACCTGTCCTAAGTTAACTCTAAGGATAGTAGTAAGTAAACATCACCTGGGTCTAGTATAAACTTGGTTCTAACCTTTGGGAAGATGTATGGTAAAATTTTCCTTCAGTTTTTTCCTATAAGATATCAGTTAGTACCACCACATTCTATTCATAGTGAATTTTAGTGAGTCTCTAAAGGAACATCCTGAAACCACAGGAAAGTAACCCATTCCTTACTAAATGATTCCTGGCAGAATCTCATTGCATTTACTACAGATCCTGGTGTCTAGTGTCTTAGAGACAACCAACTCTTCCATGGAAGATACAGAGTAATTTGAGATTCAAACAACATACTAAAAAGATCATATGGAGAGCAAAACAATGAGAACTTTGGGGATAGGTAAGGTGAGGGTGGGCAAGATGTCAAGACAAATGATGTCCAACTTCCAAAGGAATCGATGAGAACTGGAAAGAACAGGTTCCAGCCTCATGAGCAGTGGAGCTCCAGTGTAGTCTAGAGGTAAGAAGAAAGAAGATCTCACTCATTTTGAAAATTCCAGAAGTGTTATTGTATTCTTCCCATACATCATTTCAGGAGGAACATGGTTTGAGTTGGTATTTTCCAGATGTCTCTGTCGTAAGGTTACTATAGTTTCCATTTGTAATTAATAAGTATTATGCACGGAGCAATATTTTGAGGCTATATATTTCTTGTTCCTCTTTTCTTCTCTAACAGTCCTCCAACTTTAAAACACCAATGTGGAGAGATTAGTGTCTTAAAATGGAGGTTTCTTACAACAAAGTATTAGAACCCATTTAAAAAAGCCAACACATTCAATTCTTTACCTTTGCTACACTACTGTCTTTCTAGAAGACTCTTACTCATTAAGGGGCAAACACCGGGGACCTTATGAGCCCAAAGGAAAGCAACTGACAACTTAGAGCATATCACCAATTAAGCTATTTCCTCAGGTGACCTGGCTTTTCTCACATCTTGCAAGTCAAGCTCATCCAGTCCAAGGTGGAGCACCCAACCAATTTGTGGAATTAGGGAACGTTTCAGATTTTCTGGGTCAGGTACCAGGGTGGGGCTCAGTGCTGAGTAATTTATGCATGGAGTTAAGAATTTCCCCAGAGAGTATGAAGTCTGTTGGCAGTGGGTTTGGGTGGCCTGAGGGTCTCATTCTTCAGTCAAAGAGGAAAGAACTGAGAGGAAAATTACTTTCTGAAACTGGGTGTGAGAGGTGGTACAATGACCCTCAATGGAATCCTGTAAGAGGATATAACAAGAGATGTGGAGCAGGAAGTTACATTGTCACTAAAGCCAAAGTTCTGAAGTTTGACTGACTTGTCTTTCAGGATTCATCCATTCCATAACATCTTTTTTTCCATGAAGAGGCAAGATGGTGGATCTGAGACAGTCTGCCTCAGGTACCATCTTGTACACTGGGAAGAATTCCAGGGATTACACTGGCCTGTGATCTGGATTGAAACAGGCCTTCCTGATTTCCTATGTGGACCTGTGTTGCAGCTGGCCAAAAGAGACATGATTGATGATGCTGTTCAAACAGTTGAAATAGTCCCCATTCTGGCCAGCAATAGCCCTCATAGAGAAAGACAGTTCAGGAGCGCCTGGATGACTCATTCAGTTAAGCATCCAACTCTTGATTTCAGCTCTGGTCATGATCTCAGGGTTGTGAGATCGAGTCCTGCATTGGGCTCCACACTCAGCTTAAGATTCTCTTTCTCCTCCCTCTGCCCCCTCCCTGCTGCCTGTGCTCTCCCTCTCACTTTCTCTCTCTCTCTCCAAAAAAAAAAAAAAAAACCAAAACCAACCAACCAACCAAACAAACAAACAAACCACAAAAAAAGAAAGAAAAGAAAAGAAAAAAAGAAAGGCAATGTGCTCTATAAGAGTTTGACTTTTGCTGTGACCTTGCTGAGGAGGGACATGGAACAACCTGGAAAGAAATGTGTTAGAGGTTAGCTGGAGAGTGGAACCCAGAAAAGAATCCTTCATTGTCTTCCTTCCACAAGAGGAGAGTGAAGTGAAGTGAAGCGTTACCTAGCTCCTCCCCACCTTCAGCCAACCTTCCTCTCCATCTGAGTACCTGGTACTGGCACAGTGCATTCAAACTCTCCTTGCCTGAGATTCACCAATTGTTATAACTTCCCCCATTTCCTTTGTCACTTGTGTGTGTACTTTCACTCACACATACTCTTTCTGAGCCATTTGAGGGAATTCTTACTGTAAGAAAGAGCTGTCCATTTCCTTTTATGTATTTATTTACATCTGTATGGATTCATGGATTCCTCTTTCTATTCACTGCATTATACTTATTTTTCTTTTTTTTAACATCTTAATTTTATTTTTTTTCAGTGTTCCAAGATTCATTGTTTATGCACCACACCCAGTGTCCCATGCAATACATACCCTCCTTAATACCCACCACCAGGCTCACCCATTCTCCCACCCTCCTCCCCTCCATAACCCTCAGTTTGTTTTTCAGAATCCACAGTCTCTCATCTTTCGTCTTCCCCTCCAATTACCCCAATTCACTTTTCCTTTCCTTCTCCTAATGCCCTCCGTTTTATTCCTTATGTTCCACAAGTAAGTGAAACCATATGATAGTTGACTTTCTCTGCTTGACTTATTTCACTCCACATAATCTCCTCCAGTCCCATCCATGTTGATATAAAAGTTGGGTATTCATCCTTTCTGATAGCTGCATAATATTCCATTATATATATGGACCATATCTTCTTTATCCATTCGTCTGTTGAAGGGCATCTTGGCTCTTCCCACAGTTTGGCGATTGTGGACATTGCTGCTATGAACATTGGGGTACATATGGCCCTTCTTTTCACTATCATTATCTACTTTGATGTCCCAAATGTCCCAGATTTGGTTAGTCAGATATTATATACTTTTATCCCCAGATACTTCAGTGTGACTTCCTAAGAACAAGATAATTCTTTTTACATAATCACAGAGTCATCAAAATCAGAACATTTAACATTCATACATTATTTTTAAAAAAATTTTATTTATTTACTTGACCAAGAAAGAGAGCACAAGCAGGGGGAAGGGCAGGCAGAGGGAGAGGAAGAAGCCGTCTCCCTGCTGAGCAGAGAGCCAATATGGGGCTTGATTCTGATCCTGGGACCCTGGGACCATGACCCGAGCCCCAGGTAGACGCCCAACCAACTGAGACACCCAGGTGCCCCAACACTCATACACTATTATCTCATTGATAGTCCATGTTGAAATTTGTCAATTGTCCTAATAGTGTCCTTTATAACTAGTTATATGCACCCCCACCTTGCCCGGATCCAAAGCAGGATCACACATTGCATTGAGTTATTGTGTCTTTTCAGTCTCTTTTAATTTGGAACAGTTCTTTAGTCTTTATTTGTCATAAATGACCTGGACATATTTGGAAGAATACAGACAGTTATTTTATAGAAAGACCTTCAATTTGAGTTTAGTTGATATTATCTTACAATTAGATTCAGATGATGTATTTTCAGTAGGAAAGTTACAGAAGTGATACTGTATTTTTCTTCACAGAGCATCATGGCAGAAGTCATATGGTTGAAATTGGTGTCTTCCAGATTTCTGTACTGTAAAATTAATGTTTTTTCCCTTTGAAACTAGAAAGCAACTTATAAAGAGATATTTTGAGTCTATGTATATATCCTACTCTTCTCAAATTTTTACCCAGTAGTTTTAAATATATTAATGGTTCTTGCTTAATCAATTATTATTATGATAGCTACAAAATGGTGATTTTCTACCTCCATCATTCTTTCTACATTTATTAGTTGGCATTCTACTGTAAAGAAGAACTTTCCATCATGTATGTATGTATGTATTTGTTCCTGTATGGATTCATGGGTTCTTTCATTCAGTGGTTTATGATTTATTACTATCATTATTTATTTTGATAATCAAAATGTCCCGGATTTGGCCAGTGGGAACTCCTCCAAACTGGGTCCCCTGTTCTTTTGATATATCTGCATCATTATTCGAGCTTTCTTTTGGACACAGCGAGATATTTCAGGTTTATCTTGTACTTTCTTTGCCTCAGCCCTAGAAGCAGTCATTTCTCCAAGGAGTCCTGGTTCTTTTTAATGGAGAATGGCATTTAGAAACCCAGCTCTGGGCAATAGATAGGCTTATCACTGCTAGGGTTTGTCAGCAGACAGAGCTATGAAATAAATACATTTGTGTGACTATATATGTGTATACGTGTATGCTACATTTCATATATATGTGTGTATCTAAGTAGATACATGTAGAACACACACATGTACACATATATGCCATGAGTTTGTACTACTACCTCTGGTTCCACCCTAGGATCATGGGCTTTATTCTAGGCTTCCCTTTCCATATTTATAACTCCCTTCACAACAGTCGCATTTTAAAAGCCATCCTTAAAATTAGGTTAATTTAAGGAAAAGACAGGGGTGCATAGAAAGCCAAAAGGAAAAAGGCATTTGAAATCTGTTCATGGTGTGAGTTCTCCCCTTTTGCACTACTTGCTGAAAACCTAAAGCCAATGACAACCTTTTACGTGGTGGAAGAGCAGAAACTTAGGAAGCCATTAAAATAAAAAGAAAATCGAATGTAAGAGAAAAAAGGAGTAAACAAGCAGTTAAAAATAAGCTCACAAGTCCAATAAAGGTAGAAGGTTAAGCTTTTTAAAATAAGACAAAGTGGATGAGGTTTAAAATAGAAGACAGGTTATAGATCAATGAGGTAAAAGGTTAAAAACATAAAAAGCAAAGAAGGTAAAGTCTGAGACAAAATACAAATACTCCATGAATTGGAAAGTGAAAATACTGAAAACTATTCAAGATTGAAAATAGAAATGAGAAATAAAAAGATAAAAATCAAAATTATAAAAGTAATAACAAGTACAAATATTGGAAGAAATGTATTTAAAAGAACATAACAGCAAAAAGCTGAAAGACCGGGACGCCTGGGTGGCTCAGTCGGTTAAGCATCTACCTTTGGCTCAGGTCATGATCCCAGGGTCCTAGGATCGAGCCCCGAGTTGGGCTCCCTGCTCAGCGGGGAGCCTGCTTCCCCTTCTCCTCCACTTGTGTGCTCCCTCTCTCTCTCTGTCAAATAAATAAATAAAATCTTAAAAAACAAAAAAACTGAAATCCCAGAAGCCAACTGCAAGGGGAGAGGAGAGGTATTGTGTAGAGGATGAGGAAAAGAGATCCCTGACCAGATCCGTGAGGTTCTGCTTTCCTTGTGGCGAATGAACCTCCTGTTGATACTCAGTTGCCCTCTACAGAGCTATAGCTAGCGAGCACTTCCTCTTCTTTGTAGAGCGTCCCGCTAGGGGCCCACTGCAAGGAGCCAATGCCCTTGGAGAAGGGTGGACATTCTTATAGCCAGCAGTCGGTACAAGCAAGGGCAGACGAGCTTCTGAGGATTAGGAGACCCTGTTCATGTTCCTTCCAGAAGTACAGCTGGGCTTGTCTGCCCGGAGTGGCATAAAAGTGAATGGGAGGGTACTTTCCAAGGGTCCAGGGTAGAATATGGAGAAGAGGAATGGTTTGGAATTTGGGAGACTTGGGTTTAATCCCAGGGTTCAAGCTAATGTAAGCTTGAATAAGCCCTTTATTCTCTGAGTATCCTATATTTATTTTTATCTATCAATACTGTAAAAGGAAAGACAAACAATATTTGCCTATACTGTACATGAGACAAGTGTTTTCCTATCAGTATTAGGTCACAGACAAGTGAAATACCACATTTTCTATTGTAGATTCCTAAATCAAATCCTTCTACTGTAGATGTGTATGAGAGAGAGAAGAGAGGAAAGGTGTAAAAGGAACTGAGCTGTTGCTCAGGGAAGATGGGGGAAGAGGTGTACACAATACAGTAAATGTTTGACGCAGCAATTCTCAAACCTGAGGTTGGGAAAGAATGGTTGAGCCACTGAAAGACTTAGGTTCATCAGATTTTTTTTTTTAATAGCATCGGTAAAACTAAAATCTAGTTGGGAAAGCCCAAGACTCTAGCCAACAAGGAAGAACTTAACGAGCCCTCATAATTATCCAGATCGTAAAGTTAAAACGGGAAGCAGAGCCAATTCTATCTGACATGTAATCTGAAGTTGTAGTCACGGCATTTGTGTGAAGATGCTTCTAACTGGCACTTGTCCAAGGGTGTCATCGTAGTCACGGGTGTGTTGCTGATCTTCTCTTTCCCACATCACACTGGGCTTTGTATCATCACACCAGCGCTCTCTCATCGGCATGCTAGAAGATGCAGGTCCCAGGAATGAGGGTAAAAGGATTGGCAGTCATCCAGACACTAAGGAAGGTCACATAGCAAGCAGGGAGCATCAGAAGGGCAAGTCCCAGCTCGGTGGTGGTCTTCCCCTTGTTCATCCCTCTGTCTGAGCTTACCTCCAGCTAGAATTCCCTGTTTCACCTTCTTGTTTGTGTTTTGGGGTTGGGTTTGCTGGGGTTTTGGTTTTTATTCTTTTGCTTTCCATGAGGGAATGGTGGGAGGAAATGGTAGGATGGGGAAGAAACACAGGACATTCCATCCTGTCCTTATTGGATCCAGAATTCCCATTTCACCTCTCTGTCTCCCTCACCTTTGGCTAGGTCTCCTGCGGTCACTTCTGAGTATCAGTCAGAGGCCAATGCCGGATGAGAACTTTTCTTTCTTGGTTTCCTCCCTGTCTACTTCGCCATAGTTTCTTTCTAAGTCACCTCTCCGTCTATCCTCCAGCAGACCCGGTTCCCTCTCTGAGACCAGAAAGGAGGAAAAAGTGAACGCAGGCCATCTAAGAGTCTGCAGTGTGTTCACTTAATGTCATCAGCATATTTTGGTGATGATCACAATAGGCAGGTGCTAATGTGGACACTGGGAAACATCCAGGCTAATCTCTGCCTTCCAGAGCTTGCAGTCTACCTGGGGCAATAAGAACCTTTTGTGTGAAGAGTTGAAAACAGGAGAGTCAGTAACAACAGCAGGTGCCGCAAGGCGGGTCATAGTTAAAGGTGTGGTGAATGGCATAGAGAGACAAGTATGACCTGCTAGAAAGGGTCAGAAGGCCTAGATTCCAGCCCAGTTCTGCCCTACCTTGGTGTGTGACCTTAGCTAAAACAGCCGACCTCTCCCAGCTTCAGTTCCATGGTCTTTTGATTGGGCATAATGATATCCACTTGCAGCAAGAGCGTGAGAATGATGTGACTTAATGAAAGTGTGGGGGTCACCTGTGTTGTTTAAATGCTTACTCTGGGAACTACGCAATCCAAGATGCAAAGACACAGAACATTAGTTCTACAGCGTGATTTTAGAATCTTGGTAGTGAAAGTGTCAGTTTTGGGGAAGAGCTGCAGTGACTTCCATGGAACTTTGAGGATGTCGCGGACAGAGTAGGGGGCAGAAAAGAGGCATTGAGAGACAGGCTGCACCCTTCCTGGCCCATGACTTCTAGGCCATTATCCTGTTGGCCATCCCAGCCACACTTCCCCATTTTGCCCTTTGAACAGGACGTTATGTATACTTACATATCAGAGAGGCGCTCCGAATCAAACAGAATTGTAACCGGGCCACTTTGTGAAATCCACCTTCAAGGTAGGAAAGTATCTTAGAAAATCAAAACTTGGTCAATAGGGAAGGACAAGCAAATCACACCTTTCTTATCCGCGGGAGAGTTTCAGGTGCCTGTTGCAGATTGATTTTAGGATTGTGACAATAATGCTGATGTCCTTTGAAGATGGCAGTAGCCTGATAAAGCTCTTAAAGAAGTAGATTCTCATGCGAACTATTTCAGGTCAAGATTCTCTTTGGACACCACTTTTTGGCTTGTCTTTTGTTCCGGCTCCCTGAGGGGTTATTATGGTGACATGTGTGGGCGAGTGGTAAAGTGGCCGCAATGTCAAGTGCTTCCTGACTCGGTGTTCAGGTGTATAATTCTGTTCCTTCTTCTTTCCCACTTTCTGCTCCCACCCCGTCTCCCCCAGCTCTGTCAAACAATGCACTTAAAATGCCATTTTGCCTTTTCGTTGTGATTCCTTTGTGAGAAGAAATTGGAGTGACCACGTAAACGCTGCCTGGGGACATCTGTCATCTTCTGGCTTGAACAGAAAAACCACAGCTACATGATTATTGAGCATTGGCCTATGTTTACCCAACTTCCCAGACACCTGACAGCTAACCTACCTCAACACTTATAAAATTGCCATGTGTTCAGGCAAGTTCTTTCTCCCCCTACTTGTTTAAAGCTTTGCTTTCTGAAAAATATTACTGAGAGGGTTGGATGCCTGGAAATAAGTGAAAGTAATAGCTTTGGGGGGCCAAGTAGGTAAATTTGCATCTTCAGGCCACCAAGCAAGAGTACATTTTATCCCTTCCTGGGAAATTGAGAGAAAAAAACGTAGTTCTAGTTTTCATTATTACATGCTTAAAATAGGTTGGGCTCCGGCAGTCCTTGGACTGAAGCTGAACACGTAAACGTTTGTTTAAATAAGTGCTTCATAGGAAAAGCAAAGGTATAAGCCCTCAAGGCTCCACTGAAGGCCCCTGGTAGCCTTACCTCTGGTGTGCCACCTCCCTTTTCGAAGTAACTTCTCTAAAGAGAACTACCTTGACTTGTTGAGCAAGACTTAAGCAATGGCAATGAATCTCTTGCCATGGGGAGGGGGAAGGAACTTGCCTAGCCATCCGTGGGAATGCTAATGAGCTAATAGGCTTTAATTCAGACCTTCTGTAATATTCTGCTTTCCTGATGCTGTTGGAACATATTTTTACATTACTTGAAAGTAGGGAGGTGGTGAAATGTGGCTCCTACCAAGCTGAATTGCTTCAATTTCTTCTCTAGCCACTCTCAGTGACTTGATGCCTTGCATCAAGGGTGATAGAGACAATTTGACCCTATTATGGGGACTGACTTCAGGCACAAGGAAGAGTTGCTTCTTTGCATTTCTCAGTGCAAAACAGGGCTGTGGTGGGGGAAGGTCACAGTCCTGTTAGGACACCATGTCCCTTATATTTGAGCAAGTTGTCCTCTCTAATTGCACATAGCTTGCCTAGGAAACAGTGCAGGAGGGTGCAAGACATTTGACTTCCGGGGTGCTGTTTCTATCCTCTGGTGTTTCCTGGTATCTGAGAAAACACAACGTATGTCAGGAATCTAATGTCTGCCAGGGACTCCAGGCAATGACCGATCTGAGGTGAATAGAAGCTACCAGTTCATGGTCACTGCCCAGCGATCCTGAGAAAAAGTACTCATCTAGAAGATATTTTTGGATTGTGGTTCAGTTTGTAAGACGCACAATCTCTACAGTGTAAGAAAATGAGTATTCTCAGGGTGCCTGGGTGGCTCAGTCATTGAGCGTCTTCCTTCCGCTCAGGTCATGATCCTAGGGTCCTGGGATCAAGTCCTGCATTGGGCTCTCTGCTGGGTGGAAGCCTGCTTCTCTCTCTCCCACTCCCCCTGCTTGTGTTCCCTCTCTCACTGTGTCTCTCTATGTCAAATAAATAAATAAAATCTAAAAAAGAAGAAGAAGAAGAAGAAGAAGAAGATGAGTATTCTCAACATGACTTAGTAGAGAAGGAGAAAACCTCCTTAAGCAATTTGCGTTGGAAAAAAGGCAAGATCTTAGAAGGATGACAGCATGGCCAGGTGTCTTGCAGATGGGTCTTGCACTGCCCCCTGAGGGCAGTCTTCAGTACCTTAGGTTTGGCTACTTATTTTAATGCCATAAATTTATCTAGGGGGCATTCAAGGTTATGTTGCCTCTCATTATTAAACCAGCTATAGATGTAGAGAAAGGGCTCCTGACCTGAGGGAATGGTCCTGCTTTGCCTACTGCTGCCCATTCATTGGCCCTTCTTCTTCTTCTTCTTCTTGAGCACAAATGTATGCCAGGGGTGGGGAGGGACAGAGAGAATGGGAGAGACAGAATCTCAAGCAGGCTCCATGCCTGATGTGGGGCTCAATCTCACGACCCTGAGCTCATGATCTGAGATGAAATCAAGTCACTCAACCAACTGAGGTACCCAGGCACCCCTGCCCATTGGGTCTTCTTGCCCCATACCTCCAAGTTGCTGTCTGTCTAGTCATCAGATTGAGCTCCATGGCCTCCATCTCAGGTTGGCTTCCATATTTGGCTTTGGATTAGGTGAATGGAAGGGACAGAAGAAGAATAATGATGAATCAGGAGACAAGGCAAGTGCCCACTATGTGGGTGATCATGCGGGGAATGCTAATGCTGGTAAGTATATGTGGGAATTGAGGAAGAAAAGGCTGTTAGGTGTTTTTATGAAAGCTTTGTGTATCTCCTAGACAAAGGTGATAAAAGACCAATTGAGAATGCCAGCTGAGAAAAGTTTCTAAAAAGTTACCTCATTCATTTATTCCTTTATTCAGCAGAAACATCCTGGGTGTCATTATGAACAAGGTACTGTAGGTAAACAAGATATAAAACACCAAGTGCTTATCTCTCAAAAAGTGTCTGGTCATCATAGGTACATAATCTATTATGTTACTGCTTGCCATCTCCCATATGAATCCCCCCCTTGAGAAATTGCTTTTTGAATTTAGTACCAAGAAAACCTTGTGTCTTGTGAGAAAATGGTCTATATCCTCTTTTTTGATGTGAGAATTTTGTAACTTATCATGTTTCTATTTCTACCCTGTGAATAAGGTGGGGTTCTAGGCTGCAAATCACAGTAATCAATTCTAGCTGTCTGAGGCAGAAAAGAGGAATTTGTTGAAGGGATATTTAAATCAAAAGATGTACATTCAGGACCCTGCTATATCACTGACTTGCTCAGGGGCATTGGACAAGTCATTTATCCTTTTCAGACTTCACTTTACTTGTCACCTAAGGAATGTCACACCATCAGAGGGGAGCTCCCCAACTAGATGGAATGCTCAGAGATCAAGTTTGGAAAATAGGTGTGAAAGACACTCTGGAAAGTGAGGCCCCAGAAACTTGTTCTCATGCTGTTGAACCAAGGTGAGTAAGATGTCCAACTGTCTCTGTGATGTTGGATCACTCAGATTCAAGTCCTGAGAGAACCTTCTGATCGGCCAGGCTTTAGTTTGGGAAGCAAGTCCATTTGATGGTCATAGCGGGAGGGATAGCCACTCTTAGCATTAATGGTGGAGTCTCCAATAGGAAGAGCAGTGGGCTAATAGAAAGGATGGTTGGAGGCTGGATAGCAACAAAAATGGATTGCAGGAAACAGAGTCAAATTGATGTTCTAAAACAGAACACTATCAGCTCTTAGAAGGAGCGTTTTTGTTCTTCTTGCCTTCTCTTGGTTCCATTTCCCCCCTTCTTTTCCCTTTTATTATTCATATTATACAACATTCTTTGAATGGCAGGTAAAGTGAGATTTGAAAAGGACTAATGACTCGCTCAATGTCGCTGAACTAGTAAGTAGTACAGCCAGGTCCTGAGTTTATATCTTTTGATTTCACTTTCAGTCCTCCTGTCTTTCCATGAGTTGATGCCAAGTGGCAACGCCAAGTAGAAACATTAATGTCAAGAAAGAAACTTAATGCTATGGTTGTTCTGAGGAGGAATACTTCTTCAGGTTTGGGGAGGTTTGTACTTCTGTGTGATTAACAACAAATCTGTTTTCCTTACTGAAGTAAGAGGGCTTCTATCCTCCTTGTAAACCAACTTACCGACCAGCACAGAATGTTCTACCAACACTAAGAATGGTTTCTTCAGTTTTTTCCAGCCTGAGACCTTCTCAGACTTTCAGGTCTATGTTTAGACTATTAGTCTTTCTGGAAAAGACCTATCCTATTATCCAAATGCACCAGAACTTAATATTCTTGTCTTTTAAAAAAATGTTTTATTCTAGGGTGTTTGGCCTACTCAGTTGGTAGAGCATGTGACTCTTGATCTCAGGGTTATGAGTTTGAGCCCTGTGTGTAGTGTAGACTTTACTTAAAATTTAAAAAAAAATTTTTTTTAAGTGTTTTCTTCAGGGGCACCTGGGTGGCTCAGTCGGTTAAGTGCTGACTCTTGATTTTGGTTTAGGTCATGACCTCGGGGTTGTGGGATCCAGCTCAGCATCAGGTTACCTGCTCAGGTGGGGCTCAGCTTGATAGTCTTTTCCTCTGCCCCTCTCCCTTGTGCTCCCTCTCTCGCTCTCAAAATAAATAATCTTAAAAAAAAAAGAGAGAGAGAGAAAAGAGTTTTCTTCCAAAGAATAAAATGTGAGATCTGAAACTATAAAATCCCTAGAAGAAAACATAGGCAATAATATCTTTGATGTTGGCTGTAGAGACATTTTTTAGGTATGTCTCCTAAAAGAAGAAAAAACAACAAAAAAATTAAAGAGTGTTTTCTGGGGGGGAAACTACATGTTTATAATAGAAAATTTGGATAATATTACAGACCAAAAACCAAAACAATAACAACAACAAAACCCCTCCATAAAACAAAACTACTCAGCTCTATATAACTTGGTTATTTCATTTTTTATATATATGTGTGTGAATATATACATCTTTTGTTTTTTAGAAATTGAGGTTAGATGATACAGTTTGATGTCCTTTTATTTTATGACATAATTTTGTGAGCATCTTCTCATACATGAGTTTTTTGGCACTTGAATTCTTAATTCAGTTCAATAGCTATTTGTTGTGCACCTGTTTTGGGCTCACCATCGTGGGCCAGAAATCTTCCCTGTCCTTAAGGAGCCCCATTCTCCTCTACTTTTAGTCTATATTGGGGGGAGGAAAGGGAAGAATCCAAGAATCAAAGAATGGAGAGAGCAACCCTGAGCACATGACTTTGAACTGACAACTGTATTCCTATATTAAAGATGTCAGAGAATTTAAAATGCTTCCTTTGTTTTTTGAGAGGAGAGGCATAGGACTTAGGTTTTGCATGAAACCACATCTAAAGCAACACAGTTTTGCAGACAGGCTACTAAAATTTTTTTTTTTTAACAATCATTTTTGGGGTGCATGGGTGGCAACAGTCAGGCATCCACCTTTTGATTTCAGCTCAGGTCATGATCTCAGCTTCGGGCTCTGTGCTGAGCGTGGAGCCTGCTTGAGATTCTCTCTCTCCTTCTCTCTCTGCCCCACCCCCCTTAAAAAAATCATCGTTTACCAGAGTCTCTCTAAGAATACTAAACAGGATCCAATTCATAAACCACATGGACAGAACTTCCTGTCTCCTTCTCTTGCCAGTCCTCTAGCCTCTGGAAGCTGCTCTGGAACATCTCACATACCAAACCCACAGCTCACTCTCTTCTCTTCTCCCTACTCCCTCCCACCCCCCTCCTCTTATTTTGTGGATCACTTTGCCTCTTTTCTAGGAAGAATTCTTCCTCTTTAAGAGGAGAGAGGGTGGGAAAAGCTGTAGGAATTCAGGATTCTCTTTAAAGCAGGAGAGAGACACTGTGAGCCTGATCCCTTAATCTTGAAAGCCCTTTCCAGTATCTTGGCTCTCTGTCCCTGAAGTGACCAGCACTGGCAGGAGCACCTGGGAGGAGCTGAGGACACTCTTAGATAGAATTGAACCAGGCAACAAGGCAGAGGCAGGGGCAGCAGGCACATTTCACATATAGGCCATAGCTTGAGTTGGGGGGCACACAGAAGGATAAGGGCAGTGGTTGTCCCTGAGTACCCTTCATACTCCCAACCCCAGGGTGACCACTGAAGAAGGACTGAGGTGATCTTCGTCTGTCAAAGCATGAAAACTGTCATCTTGGTAGCAGGTCCTAAGACTAGGGACTGGAAGAGATGAGCGTGGGTTAAGATTAGGATTTAAGCTCTTGTTTCTCCTCTTACCTGGTAGCTAGACCATAACAAGCTGCTCTCTTTTGTTTCCTTTAGTTCATGGAAGACAGATTTATGGAAGAATTTCAGAGGGACTTAGATTTCTGCAGTCAGTGTGACAGAAAATTGGCTTGTTATTTTGTAAATGGGAGGAGCACTGACTGTCAGGACCTTATTTATTTCTATCTTTTGTGGTTTTCTTAGCCTCTCATTTTTCTGGGGAAATCATGATCTTGCCTCAATTTATCCCTGTAAGCTGTGGTTGGTGTTGCGTATGCTCTACTGAGCAAGGAGCCTGGCCTGCCTTGGCGGCGTGTCCTGCTGGGGATTGTGAAGAGGGTAGTGATGTCAGTCCTAGGGCCTCATGGTGAGTTGGTGAGTGTGTCAGTGAAGGCGCAGTCCTCGCTCTGCCATGCTGTGTAAGGAAAGGTACCTCAAGTCCTCAGCAGCTGTTGGGAGAATAGGGGGTTGGTTTCTGGGTTTAGATGTAGAGCTCTCTTCAGGGTTCTACTTTCCTTGAAAGTCGGGGGGGGGGAAGCAAATGTGAAGCAAAATTACCAGAAAGCTGGGGATCTTGAATATTCATTTGTTCCTCCCTAAATTCTTTCAAGGACCATTAGGCACTCAGACTCCAGAATTAAACAGCTCAACATTTGAAGCCTATTTTCTGCCACTAGTGGGCTGTGTATTCTTGGGCAAATAACTTTACCTCTCAAAGCTTCAGGTTCTTTATGTGTAAACTTGGGGAAATAATAGCAATCTCCTCCTCAGAAAACTGTTGTGAGAAGTAAGTGGAAAAAAAATACATGTAGAACATTAGTCCCCCGCCTGCCACGGAGTCTCAGCTGTGGGCTGGTACTATTTTTCTTGAAAACGCCATCCCAGAACACCATGAGGGTGGTAATAAAGGTAAGGTGACTCGGATCCTGCCCCAAGATAGCTTATGATGGGCAGTCACGACACGGGACATGACAGGAGCCGAGAGAGAAGAACAGGGCGAAAGGGGCACGTAACAAATGGACTCAAAGTTTCAAAAGAAGGATCGATGGAGCTGGTCATTCACACGTGGTGGGGCTTGAAAATGAAAGCTGAATATAACACAGAAACAGTGCTTTCTGACGGAGCCTGAACACAGTGGGCAAAGGCAGAAAAGAGGAGCAAAGGCATAAATTAAAAACAAAATAGGTGAGCCGGCTTGTCACTAGGCTGACAGGAGGGAAGCAACGGAGAAGAAAAAAGCAGACTGGGGTAGGTAAGCAAACAACCAATGTGTGGACGACCCTGCTGGCAGAGACGGGGAGAGGCAGCCTGTCACTGCGGCTGGAACTGGGCTGGAGATTTAAGATCACACACAAAAAGAAGAAGGTATGCAGATGTTCACAGATTTTCCTGACCCTTGGAGTGTTTGCCTCCCCCAACACTCAGAAATCTGCCCTGGATCTGCTCTCAGGAAGGGGGCCTGGGTGCTCTCCTCACCCCCTGCCACCTGCCTCGGAGACTCGCTCGACGTTTCAGGGTGGGGTGAACGGTGCAGAGAAGGATCAGCCCAAGTCACTGAATTCCAGGGACCCCGGAGCAGGTGCCGGCTGGGCGAGCTGTGTCTAGACACGGAAATTGTGCTCCTAATCTCTCAATCTTGCTTTCTTTACATTCTCTGACAATGTGCATCTCTGTAAACACTCTCAACACAGGAACGGAGCTGAGAACACGTGTGCAATCAGCAGCCACAGCAGTTATAATGGGGGTTATGAAATCTGCTCAAAAATAACCTGCTGGCCCCATAGGCATGCAAAGCAGCCAACCAGCCCGGGCGAACGTGTCAGGCAGCAGATTTCTCTCCTCTCCAGCGACCTGCCACCCTTGGGCACAAAGGAGCTCACGGCTGGTCAGAACCGGCTGGAGGTGAGCTGGGCCTCTGGACAGAGTCCCCCCAGCAGCTGTGAACCACACAAGTCCCCGGCATCCGTTCCTGCTCCAGGGGAGACAGTGCTGAGCCTCCCAGGAGATTCTGGGGCTGAGCCCTCCTGTCCCCTGACTACCCTGAAATTTCTCCACCCTGGGAACATTTGGGGGGGGAGCATAAAACTTGGAGTTTGCATCATGTTACCTGAAGCAAGAAGATAGAAAGACTGGCTCCTGCCCTTACAAAGTACTTAATGCCTTAGCTGGCTAAGGACCCCTGGGAGCGTCCGGACGGTAGATTTTTATGTGGTGGGGACACAGATGCATGCTCGGCGGCAGGTAAGACGGTGCCAGGCGGGGGGTGGGGGTTGCTGTGCAGGGCCACCGTGTGCAGAGTACTGTGGTCAGAGCTGAGACTTGCTGTGACCCGGCTGGTGCCCCCTCATCCCCTTTCAGCTCCTTCACCAACTGCTCGTGTGACCTTTGGCCCAGTTACTGCAGCCCTCTCTTCAGTCTTCTCTGCCAAGTGGGGAGGTGCTCTTTCCTGTGTATTTCATCCATAAAGGGGAGAGGAGTCCCTGGGCTGTCCGTCACCCTGTGTCCTTGGACTTGAAACTTGATTAACTCAAAGAAGGACTGTAGTCTTTGATTACAACTGCAGAGATCCCCCGAGGAGAGTTTTGTCAGTGTTGTCTTTGTGACTGAAGAGACAGGGTGAGTTATCCATGAGTCATCGGTGGGAAAGACCACTGGGCTAGGAGTAGGGGGGCCCAGGCCCCCAGCTGCTTTGTCATGTCACTTTATGTGAGTTACCGAACGTCAGTTGAGCTTCCCTCAGTTGAGTAAGACCACGCCTCGCAGCCGAAGAACTGGCAAAGCAGGGGCTCGGCTGGGGTAACAGAAGATGTGGGGTTCAGGGTGGAGGGCGTGGCCATGGCACAAAAAGGCCAGCTTTCTCCTTCATGGGAGCCCCAGATTAACCATCCTTCTCCTCTCATGCCTTCTGTCCACACCCACTGCTTCCCTTCCCTTTTAAAGGCAGGGTGGTCCTGGCCAAGACCGGGTTAGTTTTCTCAAACCAATTCCCAGTTTCTCCTGAGAGGAAATACCATGCAGAGCAGCATGAACTTATCTTTGGTTATGGGGTGGAACTTGAGTCGCTTCTCCAGGTATGTCGTGGCTCGGGTTAAACATACTTCCTTGTGGAAGTGCTGTACTCCATACCCTGTTAGGGAAACACCAACCTTCCTTTCCTTCCCAGTTGTGGACTGGGTCAGCGTGCCCCAGGCAAAACATTTGAGGCAGTTGACCCAATTCATAAGGTTAGCCAGGGGACCCCGTTGGCTCAACTTATAGTTGAGTCCCTACCTGTTTCTGAGGAGTCCCTTCGAACTTGATAACCTCCGTTGCAATTTTAGGACAAAGGGAACCTAAGGGCCTTCAGTGACTTGAGGTNAGTAATTTTTTTTTTTTTTAAGATTTTATTTATTTATTTGACAGAGGGAGAGAGATTACAAGTAGGCAGAGAGGCAGGCAGAGAGAGAGGAGAGAGGAGGAAGCAGGCTCCCTGCCGAGCAGAGAGCC
Source organism: Ailurus styani (assembly GCA_002007465.1). Lineage (NCBI taxonomy): Eukaryota > Metazoa > Chordata > Mammalia > Carnivora > Ailuridae > Ailurus > Ailurus styani. The sequence goes on along the minus strand of LNAC01001052.1, from coordinate 257,589 downwards.
CGATGCGGGCCTCGATCCCAGGACCCTGAGATCATGACCTGAGCCGAAGGCAGCGGCTTTAACCCACTGAGCCACCCAGGCGCCCACTTGAGGCGTATCTTAAAATGAGAGCTGTTTCCTCTCGTGAGTCCTACTCTTGGGAGTCACAGGTGTCACTGACGCTGGGACCCTGAGCTACTGCCCACTGTACACTGCATGTTAATCTCTCCCCTTGGCATCTTGGATGTGCTTTGGGAACCCGGTGTGGGAACCCACTAATCCTTGCCCCTCTATCACATTCACACTTCAGGAAACCTGGGCAAGACGCAACCCACCATTGTGGTTCCTTCCAGTGGGCTTTGACAATGAGGAAAATTGTCTATTTTTGTGGCGATGTCACCAAAGTGGAGTGTCTGAAACTCGTGTTTCCTGAAAGCTTGAGGGTTTTGACCTCAGATGCATTCCTCATGTTTCACCAGTCACCTTGGGCATGGAGAGCCGCCTCCACCCACCTGGCGGGGAAGACCTGGCAGCTGCTTAGGCTGAAAATAGTAGTTGCTTCAGTTTTAATCGCAGCACGGGAAAGGACTCACGTACACACGGCGACCTACGAATGTGGGCTCAGAGGCTGTTCTGGGCATCGGGGCTGGGTTCACAAGTGGCTGTGAGGCGAAGCTGGAAACGAACTCTGGTGGCCAGGAAGGCAGATGAGCTGAGGGCTTGCTTCCGTTATGTGGGGCTGTCACTTCCTTCCTGCAAACGGCAGATGAAAGGAGCCACCCGAGCTTCCGCATGAAAGGAGCCACCCGAGCTTCCGCTGCTAAGTGTCTTTGCGCTTGCAGCCCCGGGCCCGAGCTTTACCAGGAAGAAGAAAAAGCAAATTTATTGTTTCTGTTTTAAGCAAAACCTCTAGAGGAGCGCCTGGGTGGCTCGGTCGATTAAGTGCTTGGCTTTGGCTCAGGTCGTGATCTCAGGGTCCTGGGATCGAGCCCTGCGTCCCTGGGCTCCCTGCTCTGTGGGGAGCCTGCTTCTCCCTCTCCCTCTGCCTGCTGGTCCCCCTGCTTATGTGCTCTCTGTCTTTTTCTCTGTCAAATAAATAAATACAATCTTTAAAAAAATTTAAAAAAAACCCCCGAAACCGCTAGCATTTTCCTTTTAGTTCCAAATGCTCATCTTTGAAGTGTTTAAATCCTTTCACTAAAATAAAGACCTGGAGACCCCTGTGAAACAGGCCGGTGTTGTTGGCATAGAGAGCACACACTCTTCTCTGTGCCCATGGGACTTGTGTTACCTCTTTCCCCATTTTCCTCCCACTTCTCAGCTGTAGTTCCCCAGGGCCCTGCCTCACACTCAGCCTGAGGACTGATCAGTAGCTCTGAAATCATAGCATGATGCAGCTTCTGGGACTTAAACCATGCGGAGGGGTATTGCAAACAGTATCTACAGTGTCTGTCTGTCTCTGTCCTTCCCTCCCTTCCTATTCTCTTTCCTTGAGAAAATAGACTCTATTGGAAGAGTCATTGCATCATGCTCTAAGAAGATTTTTGTTGGTCTATTTTCATTTTTCTTATTCTGTCCTTCAGCCAGGCGGCATGGTAGACCCATAGAGAGTGCTCAGACCTTGGAGAGAAATGGGCTTAGCGTTGAAGCTCAGCCATGCTGTTTGCAGCTACAGAATCTTTATAATTTGCTTAAATTCTCTGGCCTTCTATACACTAAGAGTAATACCCGCTTTGCAGAGCTTCTGTGAGGTTTCAGTGGGGCCGGTGCATACGGGGCTCCAGGGACATAGTAGCACCTAGTGAATGGTGATTTTATTCACTCAGGGATCACATAGCACATTTTTTTTGGTGACTCCTAATGAAAAGCAAACCCCATGGAGGTACAGAGAAAGGACTGACCCAGGCCTAGCACATACCATCCGCTCATCAAGCCCAGCCACTTTGACCTTGGGTCACTAGCAACAATGTCCCTATAGCAGGATGCATGTGGGAGGGAGCTGGGCTGTGGTGCCATTCATTTCTTTCTTTCTTTTTTTCTTTTTAAAGATTTTTTATTTTCTTATTTATTTGTCAGAAGGAGAGAGAGAGAACGCACAAGCAGGGGAGCAGCAGGCAGAGGGAGAGAGAGAAGCAGGCTTCCAGCTAAGCAGGGAGCCTGATGTGGGACTCGATCCCAGGACCCTGGAATCATGACCTGAGCTGAAGGCAGACGCTTAACAGACTGAGCCACCCAGGCTCCCTGCCATTCGTTTCTTATGCCAGTTTAAATCTGCTCCCATACAGAATTGGAACTGAAAGTACAAACTTTGCTAGAATCCAAAGTTAGAGTGGAAGTTGCTGAAACAACTTCTTTAACGTTTATATGAAGCATTAGAAATAAAAGAAATTTAACAAACTATTCAAAGGACATGGCTAACTCATTGCCTGCTCTGTCTGTAGGGAGTATCAGCCATTGTAAATCTTCTGTCAAAGGTACAGAAAGAAGCAGGTGCCATCTTGTGGCATAGGGGATGGAGACTGACAGGCCTGGAGATCCAAATTTAAGCCTCAGCAGATGACCTAGGGCAAGTCATTTGCTTTCTTTGCTCCTTCCTTTCCCACTCTACTTCCCTTCCTGACTTCCTTAATGAGGTGCCTGTGGCAGACAGTCAGTGCTCACTCAGTGTCTGACGTTAGGTTGAGGTCAACCCACCCTGAGCAGAAGTGACGTGTGTGGCTTCCACACCGAGGTAAAGAAAGGGCCAGTGTCTATTTTTGGGAATGTAAGTTGGTATAGCTCTAATGGGAAATAGTATAGGGGTTCTTCAAAAAATTTAAGCTAGAACTACCACATGATTCAGCAACCTTCCTTCTGGGGACCCATCTGAAAGACACAAAAACGTACCTCTGTGTTCATTGTAGCCTTATTCACGATAGTCAAGATATGGAAAACACCTAAGTGTCCATCGGAAAAAAAATGAATAAAAAAGATGTGGTACACCCACACAAACACCCACACACCCACACTCCCCACACGCCCCACAGCAATATTATTCAGCCAGGAGAAAGAAAGAAATCCTGCCATTTGCCACAACGTAGGTGAAACTAGAAGACATTATGCTAAATGAAATAAGCCAGACAGAGAAACACAAATACTATATAGTATCCCCGTATGTGGGACTTTTTTTTTAATTCAAAGTCATACAGAGTAGCATGGTGGTTACCAAGAGCTGGGGGCTGGGGGAGATGGGGAGATGCTGGTCTCAGAGCACAAGCCTTCAGTTGTAAGACTAATAAGTTCCAGGGATCTGAGGTTCAGCAAGGTGACTGTGGTTAATCTGTACCGTATACTTGAAAGTTACTGAAAGAGTAGGTCTTAAGCATTCTCTCCACACCACAGAAAAGGTAACTGGGTGAGGTGATTGATGTGTTAATTAACCTGATTATGGTAATCATGTCACAAAATATATGTATATCAAATCATCACATTTTACGCTTTAAATATATACAATTTTATTTGTCAATTATACCTCAATAAAACCGGAGGGAAAAAGCCAGTGCCTCATTTCTTTTGCTGTCTGTGTCCTCTGTCTTATGTCCAGGAAGGCTCAGCGGTAAGATGGGAGTTTGACCTGCGGCAGCCTTCATATGAATAAGAACTAAGCCTTTATTGTGTCAGACCACTGAGATGCTGGAGAGAGGTGGCTTATTCTGGGAACGCCGCACAGTGTCGCCCGTCCTGATTAATGGTGGACGAACTCACTGTTTCACTCCCTCCACACGCACCTGCTCCTCCGCTCTGGCATCCCTGTCCACCCTCCCTGCTCAGGGAAATGGCTGTTCTCAGAATTTCCCAGTGACCTTGTCCCTACACACGGACGTGTTGCTGAGTTGTCTTACGTTCTTTCCCACCTCAGTTTTCACTTCATTATTTTAAGCTTAAAAAAAAGGTAATACATTTGTATTTTAAGGAAATCTGCCCTTGCCTTCCTAATTACCTATTTGCTTTCTGTTCTGGTTGCTTTTTCTCTTAATGGTTCTAAAGGCAGCTGTTCCTCCCGTAGATCTGCCTCTGGCCCTTCTCTCCTCCCGTCTGCACTCTGCCTCCAACTCTGCCCCCAACATGGCCCCCGTTCTCCTCTGTGGTTTGCAGGAGACTGCAATCCTCACCCTCAATTCCAAACCTCTCAGACCTCTGCCCGGGGCTTCAGCCAACTCCTGGAGATGAAACTGCCCGGAACCGAACTTGTTTTTATCCTTCCTCCTCTTCTTCCTGCTGTGCACCCTCCTTCCACCCAGGCTTGACCCCGGGGTTTCCTATCTGACTCCTCTCCCTTGCCAACTCCATTGTTCTCTTATCTTATCAGTTATTGCTGCCCTGGGTTCTCTTTCACTCGGGCCCTTCTCTGCATTATCATGACTGTTACACTACTGGTAAGAAGGTAATTGCCTTGAGATTGGACTAGAAAGACACAACTGGACTGTTGACCATGGTTAGTTTTGAGGAAGGAAATCCATGGAAGTGGGTGGGAATGATGGGGGCTTTCATACTTTAAAATGTATTATTTTTTTTTAACTTTTTACATGTTTTCTATCACAATGGATTCATGTATGAGCTATATAATAAAAAAAACAACTTTTAGAACTAGAAATAGGCTCCTTGTAAGGTAGTGAAGCTTTCATAACTTAAAGCGTTTGAACAAAAGTTGGGTGACTTAGCACTAGGGATGTTGTAGGAAGGACTCCTGGATCAGATTCTGTTGTGAGTGATGGCAACCCAGAATACCATAGGCTTAAATAACTGGAAGCTCATTTCTCTCTGGAGTAAAAGAGACCTGAAGGTAATCAGTACAGGGGTTGTGAAAACATTCCACGAGTCTCAGAGATTTCTTTTTTTTTGCCACCATACCCTACTCAGCACTTGGCTTCCACCTCATGAGCTAGTAAAGCTGTCCAAGCTCCAGCCATCACATTTGCATTCCAGTTAATAGGAAGAAACAAATTAGAGCATGCCCTCTCTCTTTAAGGACAGTTCCTGGAAGTTGATTGTTTTGGCTTATACTCTATGGGCTAGAATCAAGTCACACAAGAACACTGAGCTTCAGGGGAGTCTGGGACAGGCCTTACTCCGTGTGGCCATGTGCCCATCCAGAACTGGGTGGGACTTATATTACCAAAGGAAAAGAGGAGAATGAATACTGAGGGATAGTTGGTATTCTCTGCTGACATTTTAAGTTTTTTATTTATTTGAGAGAAAGCAAGCAAGAGAGCATGGTGGGGAGGGGGGAGCAGCAGAGGGAGAGGGGGAAGCAAGCTCCCCACTGAGCAGGGAGCCCAAGACAGGGCTCGAACCCAGGATCCTGGGATTATGACCTGAGCCAAAGGGAGACGCTTAACTGACTGAGCTACTCAGGCGCCCCACTCCCTGCTGACATTTTTAACTCAAAGATTTTAAAATTAATAATAGCCGCTATTTACTGAGCTACCACCATGTGCTAAGCACTGGACTAAATCCTTCATTTGTGTTACCTGCTCAGTGCTCATGTGCCTATGAGTTAGGGTCAGTGCTGTTACAATTTCATTGAAACTTAGGGAGGTTAGGTCACCTGGCCAAGGTTATACTGCTAGAAAGTGGCAGATCTAGGACTTGAACCCAACTCTGGTTGACTCCAGAGCTCTTAAGCTGTATACTCTCTTTGCAGCCACACAGTGTCTGCATTGGTCTTCACTGCAAGCAACAGAAGCTGGCTGCGATAGAGGTAAGCGGGAAAGGAGTTTATAAAAATACCAGATGGTTCACAGGATGATGGCAAGCGTGGGACGCCAAGCTCAATGCAAAGAAGCAGGAAAAATGCGCTAGTTTGCTTAGATCTAGTGGTTTTGATGACAAAACTGTGGGTGCCTTTGTCCTGGCCCTTAAAGAGAGAAGGCTGCCTGCCCCTGACTTCTGGTGCTACCAGTTTTCAGTTCCCACCCCATGCGGCTCATTCTAATCGGTGCAGCCAGATCCCAGGCCTGTGTCCCAGTTGCAAGGGATGATGGGAAAGCCCGTATCTAATAGATCCATAACCCTGTGATGGGAAGCTGTCCTGATTCCCCCCAAAACTCATAAGGTGGCACTTCTCCAGACTTGGAGAGGGATTTAAATGTTGACCTAATACCACTTCACCATTCTAGTTCCTTATTTCCTGCTTAGGTTCAAAAGTTTCAGCAAGTTGAATTTTAACTGGATTATTTTCAAAAGTTTTGAAATGTTTGGTTTTCCCTTTGGCCCTTTCTTATCTCTTCAGAAATTCTGTAGAAAGCAGTGGTGTAATAATTCCTGGGCATCTGTAACAGGTATCTGATAGGCAGAATAATGGCTCCCCAAAGATGACCTAATCCCCCAGGAACCTCCGAATCCCCCAGGAACCTGGGACTGTGTTATATCACATGGCCAAAGGGAATTGTAGATGTGATTAAATTAAGTATCTTGGAGAGGGAGAGTGTCCTGAATTATCCAAGTGGGTTCAATGTAATTACAAGGATCCATACAGGGACAACAGAGAAGCAGGGCTGAGAGAGAGAGAGAGAGAGAGAGAGAGAGAGAGAGAGAGAGAGAGAGAGATGTGATGACTAAAAGCGGAGGTTGGAGTAAAAGCCGAGATGGATTACTGGCTGGGAGCCAGGAGCCAAGGGGTGTGGGCTGCAAGGCAAGCTGGAAAAGACCAGGAAGCGAATTCTCCTCTTGAAGCTTCAGAAGCAATGCAGACCCTGCGGACCCCTTGCTTTCAGCCCAGTGACCTTCTGACCTTCACAATGATAAGCACATATTTGTGTTATTCTTAAACCACTAAGTTGTAGAAATTGGTTACAGTAATGATACAAAACTAATATAAGGTATAAATGAAAATGCCTCCGAGGTCCGAGTGTGCCATGAATGAGTCAAGTGGCTACAGGTAAAACATTTTTATGAAGCATGTAGCCCTCTCAGTCTGTCTTTTGTTTTCCCAGTTTTGATAGAGACATGAATGCTAAAACATTTAATTTTCCTCCCAATTTTTTTTAAAGTTGTCTTTATGCCCAGAGTGGGGCTCAAACTCATGACCTGGAGATCAAGAGCCACATGCTCTACTAGCTGAGCCAGCCGGGTGCCCCAATTTTCCTCCAAATTTTATCTGTAAGAAAAACAACAGTAGAAGCAAGGTGATAAATGGCAACTTACATGCAACTTTTTGGCAGGGAGAGAGTCTAGGACGGCAGGAACTGTGGTGAATTGGAAAGTGACTACACTGCTGAATATGGATAAGCTAGAGCCAGTTGTTACCTTGTAGAATTTGGATCTGATGTTTCCAGTGTTTCTAATTTAATTCTAATACGTTTTTTGTTGTTGTCTTACAAATGAACAATTGAAACAAAATGCATCTGCAGATGTCCTCAGCTGTAGAACAATCTCATTTCTCTCCTGTTCTTGTCATCAGCTTAGCTATGTTTTCCAGTCTCTGGGTGGGTGGTTTGTTTTTCTTGTTCCCCTCTTTGGTTTTGCAATCTTTCGTGTATGGAGTGGCAGCCACTCGGCTCTTGCTGCACTCCCATCTAGCTGCACACGACTGCATCATGAGGATAATTTGAATTTACCTGCTCTCTCTCTTTTTAAAGCACTTTACAAAGCTTAGGGAGGAAGCCTTGAAAAGTCGGGTTTTCAAAATAGACGCTCTGCCTAAATCATTCCCCACACTTCTTACATTCTTTCTCTGCCAGAGTGATATTTCAGATCTATAAGCAATCAATCAGTAGACAAATATTTATTGAGTGTCTAGGAGGACTAAGACTCTGCTGGATGCTGGGAGGACCACAAAAGACAAAAGACAGAGAGGATCCCGGTGAACACGCGGCTCAGAGTGACAGGGCGGTGTGTGTTAGGGAGTGGCTGCCTGACCAAATACTTCTTGAGGAGCTGAGATGCAATGTGAATCTCCATGCCAGCAAGATATTTACTCAGACTGTTGGGCAAATCTGGTATTTACATCCCTTCTGCATTTTCTGGTTTGTGTTTTCCCTGCAGGATTGGTAAACACTGTTTGCAGGACTCTGGGGACCCAAAACATTCTCCAGCTGTGGCAAAATCACCACGTGCGCCTGTGCACTGGTCCCAGATCGACAGGTGAGCCGGATCTCTCTGTGGTTACAGGGAGTGACCGGATGTGCACGACGTGTTTCTGGTGCCTTAGCTCCTGGTGACAGTGACAGGACTCCAAGCGGATCAAACTGTGCCCAGTGGAAGAGCACTGGACAGTGTCTGTGTTTCGAGTTTCAGTATTCTGCCCAATTCCCATGGTGCCTGGATCCATGCTCCACATGCAGTGGACCTGAGGCTAATGTTAGATGAAAAGAACTGTTATTAGAGTGAAAATGGATGGAGCGCCTACATTGTGTCAGGCACTATGCCAGGTTCTTTATATCGATGATCTCATTTTATCCTCACAACTACTGACGGTAGTTATTATTATGGTTCCCCCGTTTTATAAACAAGAAAAATGAGGGTCAAGGTCACACTTCTGTTTAGTGACAGAGCCAAAATTTGAACCCAGGCATCCATTCATCTTCTAACTGCCACTTGGGTGAAATCTCTAATTTAACTCTATGACATGAGATTTCAAGGACTCCTAGTGTGGTTTTTGAAAACATGCATGCCTTGATTTGTTCACTCAATAGGCTCCTGAAAATTAAATAGAAAAATGAATTAAAACATCCTAAGAGCACAGGATATGTCTTTGTAACGTCTACAGTACTTAGCGTGTGCTTTGCACATGGAAGACCTGAAACAAACGTTTGTCAAATGAATGGATGAATGAATGAAACAATGGCAGAAGATGATTTGAATTTTAAATGTACTAAGACAAGTGTTTGAAGGGACCTGCAGGGTTACCAAACAGAGTATCTAGATTGCTCCAGCTTATTTAAAGTTACTTATAAAAAGGGTGTCTGGGTAGCTCCATCAGTTAAACACCCGATTCTTGATTTTGGCTCAGGTCATGATCTCAGGGTCCTGGGATGGAGCCCTGTAAGGCTCTGCACTCAGTGGGGAGTTTGCTGGAGATTGTCTCCCTCTGCCCCCTTCCCCTGCTTGCACAGGGGGGCTCTCTCTCTCTCTCTCATATAAATAAATAAATCTTAAAAAAGTAACTTTTAAATGGGCATTAATACATAGAAATATAATTGGAGGGATGTTTCAAAAATGGACTTTTACTTTCTTTTTATACTTTTGTGTATTGTTGACTATTTAAAAATCGAGGATGCTTCTCTCTTGGTCTGGGTGCCACTTAAGGCAGAACCTCATGGAGAAGGACTTGGTCTAGTTGATGGGACATGGTCCCAGGAAGAGGATTGAAGGAGAGAGTATTTGAAATAGGGTGGGAGGGTCCATCAGAAAAGCCCCAAGTCTATTGGCAGAAAGAGGAGCTGGGCACTGTCAACAGCAGGTGCATCTGAACTTCTGGAACAGCCTGCCACAGCTGTGACTGATCTCAAAGCTGGGGGCAGGAAATGGGAAGCATCTACCATAGTACGATTTTTCAAAAACCAGTAAAATGATTTTAGAAGTAGACAACAGAAGAAATTTTCACAAAGCCAAGAATGGTTCTCTGGTTTGACTTCGCAAATCCGGACCGCCCTAGATGAGGTTATTTTTAGGGGGATCCTGATGTGCTTGGCATTGCCAGGCGGATTCCTGGGAAGCCACATACTCTGGGATCCACACCTGTAGGGGAAGCAGGACTGGGCCTAGGGAGGGACCTGGCTGTGATGTGGCCACAACAAGGTGTTAGCTTGTCCCCTGGGGAGCTTTGAAGCTGGGATGGCTCTGCAGGGTTGTCCTGAGTCGGGGTAAGAGTGCTGGGCTTTGATACAGGCCAGTCACTGGGTGCCCGATTCCATGGGAGGGCTTCGAGCTGAGGCCTGCCAACCAGCGAGAGCCTGGGCAGCTCAGCGTAGTGCCTACTGCACGTGGCTTTTAGCAAACTTGCCTTTGAATATCGGGACCAATCGATAAATTGACAAAAATCAAACCCAGGAAAAAAAAAGCAGACCATAATTCAATAACAACTTTCTCTCCTTACGGGGGCAGGCCAAACTGAAGATATATGAAGGATAGGACAAGGTTATTTTGTCATATGTCAAGCGGAGACTTTGGACTACATCAGGAATTACAAACTGGTGGCTCACAGGTCAAATCTGTCTGCAAAGTCTATTTTATTAGCATGAACAGTTTTTCAAATCCAGATTTCTGAATTTGCTTGAAAAGTTGGAAGAACTGGCACATTGGGATCACATTATTTTGTGGTGAGTACCAGCTAGGGTGGAGTAACAGGGTCCCCTTTAGCCCCTGTCCCCTCCAGCCTGCTTCACTCATTCATGCTACCGCCTGAGCCCTGAAATCATCTGTAAGGAACACCCTCCATCTGTTGAGATGTGAGTCCGTGTGAATAGTTTTGCATACTGCTGAAATATATATTTGACTTCCTTTTAAAAAAGATTTTATTTATTTAATAGAGAGGGAGAGAGCACAAGCAAGGGGAAGAGCAGGCAGAGGGAGAAGGAGAAACAGGCTCCCCACTGAGCAGGGAGCCCGATGTGGTACTTGATCCTAGGACCCTAGGACCATGACCTGAGCTGAAGGCAAACACTTAACCGACTGCGCCACCCAGATGCCCCTGTATTTGACTTCCTAAGAACATAATGACAACTAGAAACCTTTGGGTTCCTAGTTGAAGTTGCATATCCTCCTGGCTATTCTCTTTGGGCAAGTTAGGCCACTTCTTTGTAATCTAGCTTTTTGGCTTTGCAGATGAGGATGTCAGTGACCCTGATCATGAGTATGAGCTAGAAGCAAAATGCTTTTGGTGCTTGTGGTAGGGACTATGTGAGATTTTCTAGCCACTAGAATATTATTTAAGCCTTAGAAATTCCCATACCTTCTTGAATATCAGAATTAATTGGACTATTTATAAAAATAGAATTACTCAGTTTCTTTTAGGCCCTTCTGATTCAGTAGGTCTCAGCCTAGTAGGTGGGGCCCAAGAATCTTTAATTTTTTAAATTAAAAAGATTTAAATTTGAGTATAGTTGACACACATGTTACATTAGCTTCAGGTGTACAACATAGCATGCTACTCGACTTCTCTCTATGCTGTGCTATGCTGTGTAGCTCCCATTTCTCTGTGTATGATGTTATTACAATGTCATTGACTATATTTCCTATATCGTGCCTTTTATTTCTGTGACTTAGTCATTCTATAACTGGAAGCCTGTATCTCCCACTCTCCTTCCCCATTTTGCCCATTCCCCCCCAACACATCCTTCTCTCTGGCAACCATCAGTTTGTTTTCTGTATTTGTAGATTCTGATTCTGCTTTCATTTGTCTATTCATCCATTTTGTTTTTTAGAATTCACATATAAGTGAAATGGTTTGGTGTTTGTCTTTCTCAGTCTGACTTATTTCACTTAGCATAATACCCTCTAGGTCCATCCATGCTTGGAAATGGCAAGAGCTCACCTTTTTTATGGCTGCCTAGTATTCCATTGTGTTTCCATACTACATTTCCATTTCATACTTCATTTCCACACTACATTTTTCTTATCCACTTGTCTATTGACAGACATTTTGGTTGCTTCAGTATCTTTGCTATTGTAAATAATGCTGTAATAAACTTAGGGGTGTGTCTATGCTTTCAAATTGGTGTTTTCGTTTTCTCTGGGTAAATATCCCGTAGTAGAATTACTGGATCATATGGTGGTTCTATTTTTCACTTTCAGAGGAACCTCCATGCTGTTTTCCACAGTGACTGCACCAGTTTACATTCCTACCAATAGTGCCCAAGAGTTCCTTTTTCTCCACACTGTGGCCAACGCTTGTTTCTTGTCTTTTTGATTCCAGCCATTCTGACAGGTGTAAGATGATGCCTCATTGTGGTTTTGATTTTCATTTCTGTGATGATTAGTGATGTTGAGCCTCTTTCCACGTGTCTGTTCCATCTAAATGTCTTCTCTACCCATTTCAATAGGATTATTTAGGGGGTTTTGGTGTTGAGAGGTATAGGTTCTTTTTACATTTTGGGTATTAACTCCTTATCAAATGTATCACTCAAAAATATCTTCTGCCATTCAATATGTTGTCTTTTCATTTTGTTGATGGTTTTCTTTGCTGTATAAAAGATTTTAATTTTGATATGGTTCTAATAGTTTATTTTTGCTGTTGTTTCCCTTGCCTTAGGAGACCTATCTAGAAAAATGTTGCTATGGCTGATGTCAGAGGAATTGTTGCCTGTGTTCTACAATTTTAAGATTATTTTTATTTTTAATCGGTTTCTCAAGTGATCTTGGTGTGCAATCAGATGTAGGAACCATACCATCTCCTATTTGCTCTTTGTACTTAGTGCTTGGTTCATGTATTACAAACTTCTGAGCTCTCAGTGTGGAGGGATTCTTTCTTACTTATCTTTTTATCTGTTCCCATCCTTTACTACCACCCAGCACAGTGTCCTGCAAGTCCTATGCGCTCAGTGAGTGTCTAGTGAATGGATTGGATCAATGAATGAACATTCCCCAATAGCTTTCTTCTTTAGCAGTTGAAGAGCACAGACCTCCAACACCACACGTTCAAGATCATTTGACTCAGAGAATTTATTTTATAAATATGGTGTCAAATAAGCCAGAGAGGGGAAGAGTCCTAACTTCATCTTGGGAGTTTTTTGCCTTGGGGATGTTGAAAAATAAATGATTCCTTCTAAAAAGAACTTATGCTTTTCATCAAAAGATAGATTATTCACCCACCCAACATGGTGCATGTGAGTTATTTGTACAATATTTCAAAAAGAGCAAATTGACTCAATAGAAAAGGAAACTTTCTAAATTATGCTGAAATTTTGCCTTGAAATATAAACCTTGAAAGAATAAGACCAGGAGCTTCTTTCATACTGGGAGATAGATGCAGTGGTACAAATTTAATTTGTTGTGTTATGGTTTATTTATCAGGTGCTCTGCTTCCAAAAAGTTAAAAAAAAACCCTGTGTCTACAGAGAGAAGGCATGGCAAGTCCCCCACTTAGTTTGGATCTTGAAGGGGGAACAATCTAGAAAATTTTAGCTCCAAGAAAATGTTAGAGCTTGTTTGGCTATTTACATAGTCTATGCTTCCCAGGGGCCCTTTGCCTTTTTTTCTAATTTCTAATTTCTGGGGTTGAGTTCCTTCCAGAGGAGGTCTCAGGATTCAGAAGGCCTGGAGATGGGTGAGATGGAGAATCTGATTGGCCTGGACTTGACTGACTCTATCGAGAATGCTGGGGATGAGGAACAGTTTGTTTCTCAAGTTCTCAGGAGTCTCTGTTAGGGGCATGTTATATGAGTTTTTGGGCACCACTAATGGTTTCTAGCTTGAACTCAATTCAAATAAGTTTATGCAATCTATGCTTTGTATCACTGGCACCTGCACTTAATTTTTCATTCTTTTTCTTCTTAAAAAAAAAAAAAGACAAACACATGAGAAGGTAATAATGTAATAAACTATTCAAATTACCATTTTCCAAACCAAGAAGGCAATGGTGCCGAAAGTCAACCATTGGTGGGCCATGCGATAACTTGAAATGTTTGCTGTCTGCTGAAAGTCCAAAGGCCATGGTATGAAAGGTATGTGGGCATGTCAGTGTTTAAACATACACACTTCACAAAAGATACATTTACTGACAGGGACTCTGGACTGGTTGGAATAGAAATATCAGCATTGGCCTCATTTTTATCTGGGAGGTTGGGAATTATGGCTACCCATGCCCTAGCCATCTTCTGCCCTGATTCCTGTGTGTATTAAATAATAACATTATGACTAGTACTGCTACTGCTACGCCTACCATTCCTATCATCACATGCCTGGTCATTGTACTGCTGGCCCAGGACATTCCATCAAGAGGACTTGAGCAAGTCTGAGATTTGTCTTGGGCATCGACTCCAGAACTATGATGAGATTTGGACAAAGCCTTGAGAGATTTGATCAGAGATTCATTTAATCCTTGTGAGGTCAATGGCCCTACTGGACAAGGATGTTCAAAGAGGACAAGATTCCACCCAGTTCAAATGTCTATACAAATAGCAAAGACTTAAAAATCTGAAGAACCAGGGAGGAGCATAAGATGGTAATACCAGAATAGTATTTTCAGACTTCCTGGGAATTGGGCAATGGGTTACTTGAGTCTCAGGCTCTCAAAAGGGTGAGAATTCTCTATTTTGAGGGCAGTGATATCGGAAATCTTAATAGGGGTCAGGGTGTCCCATGAGGGTTATGGACAAGAATGCAGTTGGTGCCTTGGCCAGGTTGCTCTCTAGTCACTAAGAAACCTTACCCTGCTTAGGAGGTGTCTTCAAAATTGTTAGAGAAGAGACCCCAAAACAGTCTTGGATGACCAATGATTTTTCTAGTAGGTATACACCTTTTGAACATTGAAAAGACTCAGAAGTAATGATAGAACTGTTTAAGAGACTCAAACTCATACTATATTTTGTAAAGAATCTGGGACATTTTTCAACAGATGAATGGATAAAGAAGATGTGGTATATATATACAAGGGAATACTATGCAGCCATCAAAAGAAAAGAAATTTTGCCGCTTGCAACGACATGGATGGAACTAGAGGGTATTATGCTAAGTGAAGTAAGTCAATCAAAGAAAGGCAATTATCATATGATTTCTCTGATATGGGGAATTTGAGGGACAAGGCAGGGGGTCGTGGGGGGTAGGGAGGGAAAAAAAGAAACAAGATGGGATTGGGAAGGAGACAAACCATAAGAGACTCTTAATCTCATGAAACAAACTGAGGGTTACTGGGGGTGGAGGGGAGGGATAGGGTGGCTGGGTTATGGCCATTGGGGAGGGTTTGTGCTATGGTGAGTGCTGTGAAATGTGTAAGCCTGATGATTCACAGACCTATACCCCTGGGTCAAATAATAATTTAAAAAACGAGAGAAAAAAAAGAATCTGGGACATTTTTATATTTTAACCATTATTAAGGTGATTAAGCAGTGACTTTTCAGCCTGAAAGTAGCAGTATAGGAAAGTTGACACCATGATGTTCAAGGTTTCTAGCTCCCACTGAAAGCTTATCATTGTCACCACTGTCATAGTTATCACTGAGATATACTTACTAGAGATTCACTTGTAAAATAAGCTAATCAGTTCTTACCTCTTTCCTCAAAATCTAGCTGTCCATTTAGTGGGTGAATTCTTTTTTTTTTTTTTTTTTTTTTNTTTTTTTTTTTTTTTTTTTTTTTTTTTTTTTTTTACAGGAAGGACAATATAATTTATACTAGCTCACTTGAAGCAAGTTAACTGTCCAGGTAACATTTTGAAGAAATCAAGTAGAGATGTACTATAGCATATGCTGAAAGTCTTTCAAACTGGTTTTTATTCAGCAAAGACATTCTCTGACCGTTGAAGTTAGTCTAGAACTCATACCCTCCTCTTATAAATTGACAAATCACATTAAAACATGTTAATGATGTTTTGATGTGTGTCAAATAGAAGCTTGCAAAGGAACTCCAAAGAGTAAGATAATCTCTTAGGCTTCAGGAGATGTCCACAAGTCTCTATCACTCTACTCTGTATCCTAAAAAGTTGCTGAAAATGGTATAAAATTGAGATGTGATAACAAAACGAGTAAAACGCTTTTCATTTGGATTTTTGGACATTTTATAATTCAGACCAAGCGTTATCAATCCTTTTGGTTTTTGATGGACTAAGCATTGTACATATGTCAGCCAGAGAAAAAGCACTAATCAAGCTGACTGTCATCTTTCATTTAGTTAGCCGGCCACATCTATTGGTCATAGAAATGTGCTAATAAGCACCTTGGGAAATTAGGAAAGGAAATGGCGGTCTTAGCCTCAAGTGTAAGTCAATAGGGTTGTCTAGGCTTTTGTTAAAGACTTTGGCCCATCTTGGGCTCCCGGATTGTAAATTATTGGGAAGGAGGACCTTTTCTTCCATCTCCACCAGCATTTATTCTGTGCTCTGTAGAACCCTGCTTCCCTGGGGGGAGCCCAGCTGTCCATTTTTCCTTCACTGTGGGGTAGGAGTAGATGTTTCTCCCCATTTTGCTTATAGCAACAGCAAAGGTATGTAAATTGTAAAGGTCTCTTCAGATAAATTTATCTGACTCAGAAATCTTAAGATTTTGCTGCAAGTAACAGAAGGAAAAGGGTTATAAGCGACAACTGCAAGGTTTGTTCAATATTAAGTTCTCTATTGTCATAAGCTGTGCTTCCCAAAAGAGTGTTGACAGTGTGCGGAGTGATGTCTCTGTGCAGTTAAGAAAAAGGGAAATGTTACAGAAATCAGTGAGCCTGCACCATCTCTCCTGAGACAAAAGAGAATCCCCTCAATTTTCAAAGTGAGTTTTTGAAAGTCATGTATGTACTATCTTGAAAGCTGTAGTAAATGAAAAAAACAAAAACAATCCCCTCAGACAATAGACATACTTGGCGGAATTCTTGAGAGGAATGTGGTAATTTTATAACGGAGAAAACAAACATAAATATTTAAGGAATGATAAGCTCTCCCTGTGGAAATCTCTTCCCCTTCCCAATGCGGTATGCAATTGCCTGTAGGCATTTCTAGTCAAAGATGCCACCTGCATCTCTCACCCCGTGAATATTCAGGAAGACTCTCAGTACTTCTGCTAATTTGTGTCTGTGTGATTAAGATTTATTGGAAAATTGTGCAATATCAGGATCAATAACTGGGGACTTTGGAACAGTAGCAGACACGCAGCAATTCCTCTGGTGGGTTGAATGTGCACCTTGAAGAGAAGACACATCCCTCTGTCAATTACGTTTTAGGTTCATGGCCTGAGAAAACAATGAAATCAGTCAGGTATTTAGCAAGGTGGAGTATGATACAATAAAATCTCTCATAATGAATTTAGCTCAATTCACTTGGAAAGCAAAGGATAGAGGCCAAGAGAGAATGGTTGTAGAGTTCAGATTGCTCCAAGATATTATAATAAATGGGCTTATTGACTGTGTCTCACAACAGCTATCTAGGATGTCTCCTTCTAATTGTACCATGACCAGGTCTTAAATAATAATTGGGAGCAGTATTTGGATGACAAATTTTAAAGAAGCCTGCATACATATTTACATTAATTTTTCAGGACATATTTTTGGTTCTTTATTTCTTATTTCTGGCTTGTCTTGTTTTCTGAGAAAACCTGCATATATCTCTACTGGAAAAAAGGGTAAAGGATAACTTGAAAGATGTTTGTTTTCATTCCTTTGCACTCGAATCTTCTCTGCCTTTGAGACAATTATGGGATGGAAGAAAAATCCTATATATAGGACTCACAGACTAGACACGGGTCCCCCTCTTCCCCAGAGGCTCTCTTTTACCCCCATCCAACCACCTCCCACCACCCTACTTGCCTTGGCAGTTGATGTTTGTCCTGAAGTGTTGCTATGACCTGACCCATGGAGTAGCATCCTTTTCCTAGAGTGCTATTAAAGAAGAATTGGGGTAATGCTGGAAGGGCCTCCAAGGAGTCCAACTTCCTGTCAAAGCTCTGCCCAGGAGCCCTGTTGTTTTTTGGTGTTTCCAGTTGCTCTGTGAAGCACAAAAGAAGCCTCTGAGTTTAGAGAGTTTGAGGTATGTTTACTTCTAGAAGTTCTATCAGCACATTTGCCAGGCCAGAGCTCAAGATCACCATTTTAGCACCATGAATGGACACAGTAAATAACCCCCTGTGATTCTGGATAGATCCTAAGAGAATTTGGGGAGGTGTTGTCAGGGGGCTCAGCAATGGTGGTAACCATGTAGATTGTACTGGTGCACATTCTCTTAGCACAAAAGGCTGAACAGAGCCTAGTATGACTCCCTTTCCTTTATAAAAGGGACTATTAAGACTAGAGGTGGGCCAGAGAGTTGCAAATAGCATTCAGGGAATTACAATGCTGGAAACAGGCCAAGTTCCCCATATTGTACATACGGAGGCAGCAGCACATAAGGTATTGATGTAGCTGACTGGTTCTCTGTGTCAGCCTATCTCAGTCTTGAAAAGTTCCGTCTGGGGGTTAATGAATCTGGGCTAAACTTAAGTAATAGGTCTCCAAGCTCTTGCCCCAGTGGTGTTCTTGAGCCAGCCTGTGCTTACCTGGGGAGAGCCAATTTTGTACATATCTTTCCAACTGTGTGTTCAGTGGTATCATGTTGGTAGCTGGAAATGGGCCATGAAGGGAGTGTTTACACCGTGAAAGTGTCCAAATCTACAAATCCAGGTTTTTCTCTGCATACCATTGTCTCGAGCTCTTCCATTTTGAACGACTGGTTTAGTTCAGACTGAGGAGTTTCTCTCCCTTGAGCAGATGTGCCTTTTGCCTCACAATCCTTGCCATTCTCCTCCACTCTAGTGGCACTCCTGGCCTGCTTGCCTCTGCTTGAAGTTTTCTTTCTCCTCTTGATTTTTCCAGCACTTTCCACCTGCAACGCTCTGGACAGTTGCACTTGTTACCTTGGTTGGGTTTGTTGTTGTTGCTGTTTTACTGTATTTCCTATACCTCCAACTAGAATGTGAGGGTGTGGAGAGTGGGTATTGTTTAGGAACACCAGCAGTGACAGTGACAATGACAGACAGGGATGGTTCAACAGAGGGCTTGAACGGAGAAGAAAGTGACTCGAAAGGCATATTAAGATAACTTAAAGTCCTGGAATAACATTCATTCAATATAAATGACATGAGGGAGAAGACTCCGTAGGTCTCATTCTGAAGATATTCGAATGTTCTCATAATGTGCCTTCCTTATGAGGCTTGCTTAGTGGTTTTTTTTTTAAAAAATCATCTCTGTTGGTTTCCGGTCAGAACTGCTCAAGAAGCAGCCTTCTCTCTGGCTAGGAGAGGAAATTGTCCAAGGAGTAAATGTGGGCAAGAAACTCTCACTACTCACTTGCTGCACATTCCAGGAGATCCTTCAGGAAAGTTCTGGAATGGAAAGGAGGAGGGAATAACATTGAACTCTAACAACTTCTGTTTTTTGCCTGCCACGGGTCTGTTCACAGGAGGTTTTCCCTTAGCTTTCTCCTACATCACTCTCCTCTCCACCCCCACTTTTACAGGCATTTGGGGGGCTTTTCTCCCATGTCCCAGGAGTCCCAGCTGGACTCTAACTTTCGGTCTTCTGTTTTCAGCATCCATGGTCTTGTATGAGTGGAAGGCCCTTCTGCTGAAGGGATCCCAGATAAAGGTGACTTGTTGGAGAGAATCCCCCAGTTGGTTCACAGAAGCAACTTCAAAGTGGCCTCAGGGACTTGAACCCCCAGTGGAGGTTCAGGCAACTACCAGATGGGCACCATCCCCTTTGAGATACAACAAGATACTATGTCAGCATCTGGCTTTTCTGGTGAACGTGGGTTTGCTTGAGAAGATGAGTCATCTTGATCTGGCGTGTGTGTGTGTCTGTGGAGGTAGGGGTGGGGGTGGGCATGGGGGAGGTGTGCCAGAGAGGAGAGGTGGACTGCTGGTCTCTGTCACAAAGGCACTGAAAGAGTTTGCTGGGTCATACAGGTTGGGTTAACCAAAGAGCCACTGATTCTACTACTATGTGGAAGACTCTTCGAAGACAAAAAGATGACTGGGGGTGCGGTTGGGAATAGTAATGTTAAAAAGGAGAAGATGAAGGAGCACCTTTATTTTCTCTCCCTGGAGGAGCCTTTCTGTCTCTCTGGAATGTATATTGGTGTCCTACAAGTAAGGTATTGGGAGTTTTGAATCAAAATACTGTCTTCTGAGTAGTGTAAATGCCATCCCCTCACCATTCCGGACATGTCGGTAAATGACTGTGCTCACCAGTGCTCCTCTGCAAGGCAGAGTTTTGCTTTGAAAATACTCCGAGAAGAGGATGAGAGGATAGTTGACATGTGGGTTCTAAACAGAAACATTTTCATTTTTTATTACTATTGAATCAGCTTTCCCCACTGCTGCTAACCGGACACTGAACCAGTAGTAAAAGAAGAGTGGAGGAAGGGAGGCTAAACTATTAGCCTGTTCGGGATACCCACATGTTTTGACCTGGGCTTGTGAATGAAAGAATGAATGAATGAATGAATGATGACTTGGACTAAACATCACTGTTGTCAGCTATCCCAGCACCAAACCTAGAAAGGGAAAATCTTTAGCCTTTGAATTAAGGCGGTAAAATTGTGTATGTGTGTGTGGAGGGACGGGGAAATGGATCTCTGTCAAAATAGTTAGTTGCTCTTCTCTTTAAAAAAAACTTGGAAACTCTGCTTGCTTTTGATTTAGTTTGGTCCTTTGCATCTACCTGGGCTCATATTACCTACCTACTTTTCTTTCTTTCTTTTAATTTTGGAGAAAAAGAGAGAGGGGGAGGGAGAATGAATGGGGGAGGGGCAGAGGGAGAGATCTTTAAGCAGAACTCTGCGCTGAGCAGGGAGCCCCACACAGGGCTTGACCTCATGACCCATGAGATCATGACCTGAGCTAAAACCAAGAGTCAGATGCCCCGCCGGCTGAGCCACGCAGGTGGCCCCCTACCTCCTTTTAAGTGCCATGAAATCAACATTTGGAGGAACCTAATTCTTCACAAACATGGACTCTCTACCGGAACTGTCGCTTTCTTTTTTAGGTGAAAGAAAATGCTATTTCAAGTGATCACAGTCCTAGGAAAATGATTAAGGCCTGCTGTGTCTTTATTGAAGCATCTGGCTCCTTAACACCATAAATTAAAGCATGCCTTGAAGCACAGGTTATGATAAACGCAAGGATTTTTGACATCGGGACAAACAATCCTGTTCCTACATGTTCCACATAATTGGACAGCAGACAATACTCCTTTTCTTCCTTCTGATCCTGTATTGCTGTGGAAATCTGAGCAAAATTGTGATAATTGCTATGATTGTGCACTTAACATTCCGAACTCAGCTAGGGAGGAAAGAGTAGCAAGCTCTTGGTGATTTTCACCAAGTTTCGTAAAACTTGGGCTCAGGGGTGGCCACTTTTAGTCATTGGTACCAGGCACCATGAGGTTCAGTTTTTTAAAAAACACCTTTACCAACAAAGTCCTTCTACATCGCCAAATTTCAAGGAACTGTTTCATCTGCATCTGTCGCATGGGGGGCTTATCCATGCTCTTTGGGCTCCATTGTGTGTGGTGGTCTCACCAGACAGCCCACTGCTCATGGGAAGACGCTACAAGACAAGAGACACAAACAGTGGTTTGACTGGCTGTTTCTCCCTGCCCCATGCCTAAAGTTCTGTCCAGGACCAGCTATGTATTTTGTGGGGCTTATTGCAAAATGAAAAGGCAGGGTCTCTTATTGAAAATTTATTAAGAATTTTAAAGCAATAACAGCAAAGCAGTGAATCAAGCATGGGACCTTTTACGCAAGGGGCTCTGCATGACTCACAGGCCACAGGCCAGTGAAGCTGGCCCTGGCTCTGACCTTCCTAAATGAGTAGATGGGATAAGAAGGGAAGAACCATCATCCTCTCTGATGCAGTTCATAGCATGTGCCAAATGCTCGCACGGAACAGGTGATGTTCCATTGAGGGCCCAGAGATCCATTCCTGCCCTTGCTGGAGAGGAGACAGAAGCCAGAGTGAATGACAGGGACAGCTTTGAGATCCTTCTGATCCTGATCCTCCTAGTGTATAAGCTTGGAAGCCCTTATCCTGAAGAGACTCTAATTCTCAGATGCCACACTTTTCTTCATTACTCTCCATAAATTGAGAATCGTGGCTTTACCACTTAATAACGATTATGACATGGGATTGGCGATGGGTCATCTCTGAGACTCAGTTTCCTTGTTTGTGAAATGGAGAGAATACTTCATGGGACGTTCGTGAGGCTTAAATTAAACACCAGATGTAAAGTGGCTCTCAGTAGAGTTCCGGGCACACGGTCAACTCTCAATAAATGGGGTTATTATCGCTATTATTATGGTAACCCCTTGCTTTTGGAAAAGTGTGTGTAGGAGAGAAAAGCCCTCTTTGTGTACTACCCACTCAGGCCCCGGGGTGACAACTCTGTTGAAGGCTTAGGCTACCCCAGTAGGCCTTCTCTGACTCTTTTTTTCCCAGCTTCCTCCAGCTTAACTCTTTTCAAATGTAGAATCTTTTGAATATGATGAAAGTCCACACACTAACAAAGCCACTGCTGCCAGCAAGGTCACCCAAGGAGAGGCAGTCTTGTCCTCTGGGCATGCAGACCCACATGCATTTATTCCGACACTCTGGAGGCTTGCCGGCTGAGCTGAGCCCCAGCAGAGATTCCCTCCTCCGGCCTCTTTCCAAGCCAGGCCGGGGGGAGCCTCTTAAACCCCTGATTCAGCTTGGAGGGGTCGTCCAGATCCACTCGAGGCTTTGGTGGTGACATCAGACGCTTTCTCACAGATCCTCTTCTGATCAGAGCAGCTGGGAGGCACTAGCTGGCTCTTTCTGAGGGAGGATGGAATCCGTGTAGTCATTCCTCCTCTTGCCTCAGAGAATGGGAGTGGGCAGGGAGTCACTCAGGCCTGAGTCAAGTCAATGCAGCATTTTAGAGCAGTGGGCTGACTCATATGAAACCTTTCCAATGTCCACACTTGCTCCCTCAGGATTGAGAGAATCTTCTCGACCCCACGCACCTCCCGTCCCCCACCCCTCAAATGTCTCCTCCCCCAGGGTCACTTCGTGGTCTCTGACTTCTCTGACTCCAAAAGGCTTTAGGATGCAGTTCTTTTCAATGGGAAAGTGCTTTATTTCAGCAACCGGAGTGTGGTTTTAAAGTATTTGCCCCTTTGAGTCTTTTGGAGCAGATGGGCCAAGTATAGACTTAGTCGCAGGATCCCTGGCCCGGGCGGCTTTGTCAGAACAGAGAGGAAACTAGCATTGGTCGAGCACCTTCTGGGGTCCTGGCACTGGACTAGGGTTGCCATTATTTCTTCTCGGGAGGTGGAGATTATTATCTCAATTTTCTGTCAGTGAAGGAACTGAGGCTGTTTCAGGGTGTTACCCAAACACACGTAGTTGGTAAGAGTTCGTAGAAGCAGCACTGAAATCCCATTCTGACTTAGGTTTCTCTCAGCTACAGTGTGTTGCCTCTGCAGACTGGCATCCTCAGTAGGAACATTCATCCCCCATGGGTGGGCATGTGGCCACCATGTGCCTGCCTCCTCACAGGCAAGGAGGAGCCAGGAAGGGCACAGCTCGGTGGAATGTCTGCTCTAGTGACATGGGCGATGTCAGGAGGGCACAGAAGTCCCCAAAGGCCTGTCTGCTGGCAGTTGGCTCTCATTAGAAGACAGAGTGAACATGGGGCCCAGGGAACCTTGGGCAGTGACTAGATTATAGTTTCCTCCATGATTGGCTATAAGAAGAGAAGCAACTGGAAGTAAATGTTAGGATAATCCACCACCGTTTATAAGTGGTAGAAAGAGGTCCACAGAACCCTGTTGCACATGGACTCAGGGAAGTTATTAAATGTGAACAAAGGTGCTGAGCCTGATACCCCACTGACGTCTCCAGCAACATTGCCTTTGAGACATCCTTGTCAATGGGGCTGGGACTTGTTGGTAGAGATGCCTTGGGCAGCTTGGAGTGGCAGCAGATAGATGTCGTAGAAGACTTGGCCATGCCACCATGGAACAAGGTTCACTCTGCTTCAGAAGAAGGATCCTATGAAGACCCTCTCCAGACCCCTCCATTAATGGGAGTGGTGGCCCCGGGGTCCTGATACCTCTCAGGGTGGGACAGTTGGACTGGGCAACTAACAGCGTTGTTGTAGGAAGAAGTCCCTAGCACTTAGCAGCTGGGAGCTGTAAGCAGCAGGGACTAACACTTCCATTTTATCTGATCCATGGTCATCCCAGGATGGGTATGAGCTTGGTCGAGGGTGGGAGCATCAATGGGACTTAAGGGTGACAGATGTTTATCCCTGACCTCCCTGATGATGACAGTCTCCCTATTACACACACTCACAAGACAAGGAAAATGGTACCACAATTTGTTATTTCACATATATTTGTGTGATTCTTTGATGAATCTTCTGGTCAGTGTGTTTTTGCTCATCATTGATTCCCAAGGCTTAGTACATTGCCAGCCATGTACAGGAAGTGTTCAGATAAATATTTCTTCAGTGAATGAATTAACGGAAAGAATTTTTAGAAGTACTAGAAGGGAAGAAAATCCTTCCGAAATAGTTTAGCGCTTCCTTTTCCGGTTCTGCTGATTAAATATCTGGCAGATATCATAATTATTGGAGTTCCAGATAAGAATCCAGAAAATGATATTTTTTTACAGTATCCTAGGAAGACAACCTTTGTTCCTCTTCACTGGTTGGTGATACACTTGTCTTTGAGTGAAATGAGGCATGAGCACAGTCAATATGCCCTTTTGCCTTGGTCCTGGACTTACCAGTTACAGGTCCCCCATTAGAGGTAAGGAAAGTTTATCAGGGAAAACCAAAAGAAGTAAAATAGATCTTCAGGCTCTGCATGGGGATTCAAGGTCAAGGCAAACTTTGAGAGGTTGAAAGTAGGAAGATTTGGAGGTTGCCTATGTGGTTTGAGGAGATCTGAAAGACTAGTTGACCACTACACCCCTTTTTATTAGCCTAATTGGAGGTTTGCAAGTTTCTGTGTTAATGAGCATAGAATTTAAGCATTTGGGTTAAGATCTGACTCTTGAGGAAGTATAATAGTGTAAACATTTTCCTGGGTATGGTGGACATGGAGCACGGACACCCTTGAAGCATGGAAGCATGAATTATTTTGATAAGTTAGCCACCTCTTACTGACTGAGCTCAGGTCTTCCAAGGGCCAGAAGGAAAGTGATAGGCAAAGCTGAAAGGAGATTGGAGTGTGGGGAGTTTGGGGGCTGGTGGGAGGAGAGGTTTTGAGGAGGGTGGTCTCATGGAACATTCCCGTGGGGTCAAGTAGACACTTGGCAGAGAAATACTGTCAGGGTCCAGGCAAATACCTGTGTACACTCAGGATGGATATTTCGAGGGGGAGTTTAATAAAGAGACTATTACAAATGTGTGATCAGGGTATAGGTAATTCCAACCAGGGACAGTACAGTACCTTGGGATGAGCACTAATAAGAAGGTAGCGACTCCATTCCTGGGCTGGTGGAGCAAGTGGAGAGAGCAGTTTTTGGACCCTGGAAAGGTAGTTGTAGGAGAAACCATTTATAAACTGTGGTGGATTAAATGGAATTAAAGTCTAAAATTCTTTGACACTCCTTTCCTCAGGAGTGGAGCCTGTATTCTCTTCCCTTGAATCAGAAGGGTCTCTGTGACTGCTTTGACCAAGAACATGGTAGAAGTGACGTGTCAGTTTCTAGGTCCAGGCCTTAACAGATTGGCAGCTTCCACTTTCATGCTCTTGGACCATGCTCACTTTGCTGGGAGGAAGTCTAACAGCCCCAAGGAGAGGCCTGCCTGGAGAACTGAAGGTCTCTGTTAGCAGCCCTGACTAGGCTCACCCAGATATCCAGCACCAACTTGTCAGCCATCTTGGAAGTGGATTCTCTAGTCCCAGTCAGGCTGCCCCAGCTTATGCCATATGGAACAGAGCTGAGTCACCTCTCTGAGCCCTGTCCAAATAATAGGTTCATCAATAAAATAAGTGATTATTAATTGTTTTAGGTTGCTAAGTGTTCGAGATAGGTCGTTACCTACCAACGGATACAGGAATATATACGTTATGGCCTCAATAGAGTGACTCAGGTAACTCAAGGGAACCCGGCAGGACAAACACTCTGACCTCTCTCTCCTCCTGCCTACTTATTTACTGCCAGTGACTGCCATTGGATGAACCCAGTGAAAGCCAGAGGACAAGGAATCTGTTGATATTGTCCTTCTAGGTCAGTACCCTGAGAGCAGTATGAATGGAGAGAGGGACAAATGGAAGCCATCTAGCACAGACACCAGGCATGGTGTTGATCCCATTTGATAAAACTCAACTCCCCAACATAGCAGGACGCAAACCTTGAAAGACAAAGGCCAGTGTCAGTTTTGGAAGGTAGCCAGGTATATGATCAATAACCCAGAAAGGAGAAAAATTTGCCTAAGGCTTTAGGCTCTAAATTGTGGCAACGCTGTATAAATGTTGGCCCTTCAGGGGCTGAGCAACTCATTCTCTAATTTCCTAAATGGCCACCTGAGGGGACCCCTGGGGAGACAGTGGAGGAACAAGATTTGGCTTTATGTCCCATAAAATTCCAGAGAAATTGGAGTCATCTGGCTAAGAAAGAGAGAGCTACCTTCTTAGACTTGGAAGCCGCAGATAGGCAGGGGTGACCTGGGTATAATCTAGACTGTATGACCTTGCTAGTCAGAGGGAGGTGGCCATGAACCGATCCCTGGAGCAGTGTGCAGAGAGGGAGGAGCCTTTAGGAGGGAGGAGGGCTACTCCCTGGGCTTCAGGGCCAGTTTGCACACTAGCATGGCACTAGCCAATGTCTAGGAGGAAATTTGCAAAACCAAATGAGTGGAAGCTTTGGGGAATTGCTCTGGCTGAGAGGGAGGTGGTAGAACGTGATGATTAGAGCCAGGGCTCAGGAGTCTAGCCACCTCGATTCAAATTCTGCCTCTGCCTCTTCCTAGCTGTAGAACACTGTTTAACTCCTCTGTGACTCAGTTTTCACATCAAGACAATGGAGATGCTAGTGCATGTGATGTACAGCTGCTTCTGTGAAGGATAAATGAACTTGTGCCCCACACTCAGGGAAGCAGTGGGATGAGGTGGTTTAAGAGCACAGGCCCTGGAGACAGGCGGCCAGATGTGAATCCTGACTCCACCACTGACAATATGCACGAGGTGGGTCAAGTTATTGAATTTCATTCATTCGGCTGTCATGAAGACTAATGAGTTTGTCTAGGTGAAGGGTTTGGAGTGGGTGGTGGCTGCACTTAACCAGTGGTCCCTTAGCTATGGGGACCATGATGGCTGCTCTGTCCCCACGTGAGTGTACACTTGGTACACACGGTAATCCAGCACTTGTATTTGCATCCTGCTGGGAGCACAAGCTAGAGGGAGAAACCGAGGAGCTCAGTTCAGATATATCAGGACCCACGGCCCTGCGTCTGGGTGGGTGTCTCCGTGGGTAGTCAAGCCGTGTGTTCCCTCTGGTTGTGGTCACATTGGCCTCTTGGCTCTGTTCCAGTCTTAGTTCTAGGTTGTCCACCAAAGACATTCTCCCCCTACGGCTGCCCCCAGTGGCCTTCTGAGACCTGGCTGGGCGGAACAGGGCTGCCACAGCCAGTGTGGGGTGACTGATGGCTTGAGGGGAGCTGGGCTTCCCTTCTGCCCTGGGGCCTGCGTGTGGAAGAAAAGCCAATGAAAAATGATTGCAATAAAGAAGACTGCTCCTGGTAGACAATGCTTCTTTGTTTTCCAATGAAGGATAGGGCTTAGGCCTCCGACCAAGGCGTCTGGGATAGGAGCAAACTGGTTCCCTTCCCAGCTTCTGGAACCCACTTGTGATACTGCTACTCTCCTGTGCCTCAAGTAAAGCCTGCCTTAAGACCCTGCCTTTGAAAGGCCTCATCACGATTCTACCTGTTCCCGTGTGGCTTGCTTTGACAGAGACGCAGGGGCGGGGTGTGGCTGAGACTCCCAGCAGCTACTGGTAAATATTCCAGAGCCCCATGAGGCAGGAGAGAAAATTCGGTCACGCCCACGCTGGCAGGCTGGGGGACGGCCCATTA
The DNA here is from genome assembly GCA_002007465.1 of Ailurus styani. NCBI lineage: Eukaryota > Metazoa > Chordata > Mammalia > Carnivora > Ailuridae > Ailurus > Ailurus styani. The sequence goes on along the minus strand of LNAC01001052.1, from coordinate 229,909 downwards.
GTAGTGAACCTCTTGGGGCCTCTTTTTGCAAAATGAAGGTAACATGAACGGACTTTAGGAAGTATCCCGAGGCTAATGAAATCCTTGGAGAAAGAGCTAAGAAATATCAGGTGGTGGTATTTATTGTGTTGACAGAACAGTAGTGCTCATTAGATCCTCTGATTTTTAAGGCCTGGGGGCGGTCGTCCTCAGGTGGACGGTTCTTCCCGCCTCAACTCCTCCCTCCCTCTCCAGTCCTTTCCGGAAGATCAGGAAGATTCTCAGGAATGGTTGCCCCTGGGACCAGCAGATGGGCAGGAATTCTGGGAGGAGAGCCATTCCAGGAGCCTGGCCTGCCCCTGAGCTACAGTGAGGTGAGTCTTCTGAGAGCCCAAAGATCGGCTGCCCTCATCCCCTTCACCCAGGCTGACCCGGGAAAACCACAACCCACAAATCACGCCCCATTTCTTGGCTCAGCCCTTTCCTCGCCTCCTGAGAGGCCGGAGCTACCGTCCCAGTCTCCATCTCCCAAATTGTGGGATGAAAGGGGTGGTACAAAGTACAGCAGATTCGCCGACAATTTCCGAACCCACCAGAAGAGCGTGGCTGTAAAATAAAGCCATCCTGTTCAACGGCAATTTGTGCAGGTAAAGTTTTCAGTCAGTCAGCCACCAGAGGGTGCCCACAGAGTTCTCTGAAAATGACCCAAACCCAAGGAAAGTGAGTAGAAAGCTGATTTCCAGTGTCTGTGAGACCAAATAAAAGTGGAGTCACCCACAGCTGACGCGACCGGAGGCACAGGCCAGCTGAGGAGACCCGAGTTTGCCGGCGAAGGAGGGCCAGGGTGGGAGTGATAGAAATCACCTGAATCGTAGCTAAACAAGTTGCTTCTTGATTTTTCAATTGGCAACTGCCATCGCACTTTGAGGATTGGCTCAGGGCACATTTTCATTCCTTGGCAAAACTCCCTTCCCCACCCTTTCCTCATCCCTGTGTACAAAGGAAATGCAAATACATGTAAATATTAGCCTAAGCCACAGGCTTCTTGGAAGGTAAGGCTGCAGCCCCTGCTGCTGCTGCTGCTTTTAAAAAAAAAAAGAAATCCTATAATGCAAGTGAAAGGACAGATTTTCTGAGCCACTGCTCCTGCACCAGGGTGAGGCCTCTGAAAGAAGAAACGGGGAAACCATGGTTCTCTGAAGAGAGGGCCTCCTGTGGAGCGTGCCTGGAATGAGGGAGCCGAGGGACAGCTCCTCTGCTCTCCCCAGTGGGGCCTGGCAAGCATCCTGGGTCTGGCATCCCTGGATCTCCAGGGCCTGGTATGATGACTGACACACAGTAGGTGCCTGTGGGTGTTTGTTGAATGAGCGAGCGAATGAATGGGGAGTAAGCTGGAGTGGGTGGTTCAAGGCCTGGGCCGGCTGGAAGCTTTCACCAGGGTGAGGGGAGAATTGGGAAAGGGGTGTGGGTTAGAGGGGTGGGCAGAAGGGTAACTTTCCAGGGAGGAGAGGTTCCGTGTTCTGGTTTGCCTCTACCTCAGGCCTTTGCTGCGGACCTCCAAGATTCCAGAACAAAATGTTTTGACTTTGTCTCAGGGCGGGTCAAACTACTACCTAGTGGCCCCATTCATTCTTAAGATCTACTCATTTCTGGAGCAGCGGGGGGATCCTGGCAGTTACACTTTGCTCCACTCAGAGGACGTCAGTCTCCTTTAGCCATTCCTTGGTGAACTTGGTAAATGTTGGAGAAAGCGAGCATATTACCAGTACTGGGCAGGAGGGCTTTGGCTCTCTGGGAACCCAGCTAGTGTGGAAATGGCCTTAGGCCCCGGCTGCTGGTTAACGAGGCTTGGATCCCGCTGGACAAGTGTGGGCAATACATGTATATACACACGTGTGTGTGTGTGTGAGTGTGTGTGAGTGTGTGAGAGAAAGAGACTGCAAGCGTGAGAATGGTTGTAATAATGCCTTGCCCTTCATGCAACAAATTACTGCAAACTGGGTTGCTTAAAAGAACAGAAATGTATTCTTTCACAGTTCTGGAGGCCAGAAGTCTGAAATCAGGGTGTCAGCAGTGACGGTTTCCGCTGGAGGCTCTGAGGGGAGAATCTGTTCCTTGCTTCTCTCCTACCTTCCGGGGGCTGTCAATAATTCTTGGCATTCCTTCGCTTGTAGATAAGTTGCTTCAATCTCTGCCTTTGTCTTCACGTGGTGTTCCATGGTCTATACAGTTCTGTTTCTGTCTCTTATAAGAATACTTGTCATGGGATTTAGGGCTCACCCTAATCCAGGATGATCTCATCTAAAGACCTGTACCTTAATTACATCCGCCAAGGCCAAACAAGGTTACATTCTGAGGTTCTGGATAGATATATCTTTTGGGGGAACACTGTTTAGCCCAGTACAAACAAGATACAAATGTGTTTATTGCTGGATTACTCCCCTGGCGGACCACCTATGTGCTTAAACAAACAGGGTACTGAGAACCAGAGACATTGACTTTGTTTTTGAAGGAATTTGATATTTCAAAAAACAAAACAAAACACAAAGTCCTTGTGGAAAAAATAGGATTGAGGATTGTTTTAAATTCTAATTTCATATTGAAATGAGAGAAGGAAATCATACTTTCACTGCCCGGGATCTCCAAAGGTGTTAATTGAAGTAATTAGTGAATTATACACTGGTTAGTATGGTGAGAAGGTAAAATGTGAAAGAGTGTTGTTGTTGTTGGTTTTATTCTGTTTGGTGTCTTGCAGTTATTGAGGTCACTGGTGACCTTAGCAGGAGCAATCACCATATTGTTACCATCAAGTGAGCTGGAGTTGAGGATTGAATGGAGGCAAGGAGACTGCTAGTGTGGATATCTTTTTGCCAGGAGCTTGATTCTGAAGTGAGAGAAAGGATTCAGTGGTCTCTGAAATGCAGTCTGTGACCTTAGAAGGTTAATTAATGATCTGCTATTTGTGCTTGCTACAATTAGCTTGAATTGCTGCCAGTACTTCTTAGGGATGGTATCCACTGGTGATGTCTCTTAAACAGTGCAAACGGAAGTTGCTAGCCAGGCCCAAAGCTTCCTCCCAGGTGACTTCATGTCCTGGGTAGAGCAGTTCCTCAGGCCTGAATTCAACAGCTTGACAGAACTTTAGTGCCACGCCGGTGTCCTCTCTGTCCTTTGTACGGCTGTTTCCCCTGCCTGCATGTTCTTCTTCCTCCATCAACTGCTCATCTTTTAAAGCTCAGCTGGAATATTCCCTGTTTGTTCTACCCTTCCCCCATGAAGTCGCTCAGTCTTTAGAACCCCCATAGCACCCTTAGAACACTGTTGGGTGTCTGGCAAAGGAATCCAGCCAGGAGAGAGAAAGAGAGGGAAATGGGGCACTTGTTAACGGCAGCCATTGCCTACTTCCGTTACTACGTGAATCCAGGTTTTGTGCAGGTCTGTGTGTTCTTCCAAGCAGCCATAGGCCTTAGGGGAAACTCACCCTTCCCCAGACTCATGGGGTGGGTCTGATTAGACTACAGGTAAACACATTATTGTTGCCAAAGGTTGATTCAGGAATGGGCATTACAACCAATTCTGGTCAATGAGACATGGGTGACTTCTAAGAAGTGCTTCCTTGCTCCTAAGAGAATGAAAGAGATGTTGTCTTTTCTTTCTCAGGGTGTTGTCTTGTCTGGAGGGGAGACCTGGAATTACTGAAGCCATCTTTCCGTCAGCCTGAGAGGGAGCAGATGCCTGAGGATGGCAGAGCTGAAAGATGGTAAGACTCTGGCTCTGTAATCACATGGCTGGGCCACTGAAACAGCCTACCCAACCCTCTGTCCCTTAAGAAGTAGTTATTGCAATGAATGCATTTCCTTATTGTTTAAAGATGCTTGAATCTCTTTTTATGACTCGAAGCCAAAAGCATCCTAACTGAAACAACTTGCCATATAGTAAGTTTTCATTAAATAGAACTCGATTTTCAAGTGATGGCCTTAGAAACGAAAGAGCGTGTTCTCTGAGACCCTGTCATGAACTAGGATTTGGAAAAGTGAAATATGATATTCCCATGGTCTTCTCCTTATAGGCCCAAGGTTACTTCATTTATTTGCCTATGCCCCTCAGCTGGTAGAAGCAAATTTTCTTTTTCTGGAAGATTAAGAAAAAAATTGGTCCTGAGCTATCTGAGGGAAAGTAAACAAAGTTAGAAGACACAGAGAAGAAACCTCATTGCTTTGGGGAGATATATAAGTAAAGCTTTAAAAACTGTAGTACAATTAATTTTAGTGAAGTTCTAAAACATTGAAATAGGATACCACTGGTTCATGAATAAAGAAAGGAAACCGAATCAATGTCAAGAAGTAGACCCCAAAAACATATAGAGATTTAGCATATAATTACAGTCTCATTTCAAACCAGTGGGGAAAACTGGATGTTTTATCAGTGGTGTTTGGACAGCATGGTAGCCTGCTATCACAATGAATACATAAATAAAATTGGAGCCATACCTCACATTTTACCAAAGAAATTCCAAATGGGTCAAAGATTTTAAATGTAAAAAATATGAAACCATAAAAATATGAAAAGACATATGGACTCTTTTCTTATTATAATTTATGGCCAAAGAAAATCTTTTAAAATCTGACATAAATTATAGCAGTAATAAAATAAAAGATTGAAAAATTCAACCCTGTTTTTAATAATGTGCATACAAAAACAATGGTAAGGGCAGTCAAAAGTCATTGAACAAATTGGGAAACATATTTGTAATTCGTTGCTACATAATCGATAAGAAAAAGACCAACAATGCAACATAAAAGTGGGTAAAGGATATTGGGTTAAGTGACATGGATTGGAAATTTGATAGTATCTATCAAAATTAAAAATATATATAATCTTTTTGATTCAGTGATTTTACTCATAGGAATTATTTATAATTCTGTTAGTAGCAATTCTATTAAATTACAATATACTCCTAGATGTGGAAATCACTTGTTGAACAAGTTATTCATTGAAGCATTATTTGTAGTATCAAAAAATTGGAAATAATGGAAGTGATCACTAATGGGAGAGTGGTTAGACAGATGATACTATGTTAATATAATGGATTACTACTCATCATGGAGAAAGATTGAGGAGCTCTTTGTGTACTGGAGTGGAGTGACCTCTGGTATATATTAAGTAAAAAAAGGAGTGGAACAAAATAGTGGGTTGCTATTTCTGTAAATAAAAGATGGTGAGAGGTGGGGTGTCTTGGTGATACAGTCAGTTGGTGGAGTCTTGATTTCCACTGGGGTCCTGATGGGGTCATGGGGCTGTGATCTTGGGGTCATGGGATCAAGTCCAGCATTGGGCTCCATGCTCAGCGTGCAGTCTGCTTGAGATTCTTGCTCGCTCCTGTCCCCCTCCCCCCAAAAAATCAATCTGTCTTTTTAAAAAAAATATGGTGAGAGATGCCTTGCACAAATTTACTTGAATATTTATTCAAGGAAATGTAGGAGATCAATGACGTCGATGCCTCTAGAGGGGAACTGGAGCTTGTGTGGGGAGGGAGACTTCACTGCATAAAACTGTATGCCTTCAACTTATGAGCTATGTGAATGGACTATTTATTCCAATTGCAAAACAAATAAGCTATACTTAAAAAGGTATTTGAAAAGCAAGGAGGAGAAATAGAAAAACCCTCAATGCTTTCAAAATGAAAACTGAAAATGAGGAACTGTAAACCTAATTTAATAAATGCAGGATACCCATATCCATCTCTGCCTTCTTCAACTCTCAACCAACCTCAGATAGGCTGGGGTTTGATTTGCCAGCCCTAAGTCCCCTCCCTACTGCTTCCCATTCCTCCTGCCCCAAGGTCAAGCTCTCAGCTGGGGATTCACCTCTATGCTTCTGTCTTCCTCATACGCAGGGCAGAGCACTAAGCTGAAGGCATCCTACTTTCCTCTGCTGGGTACAAGTGATGGGTACAATTGTCTGTCTGAAGGGTGCATGGGTAGTTGAGACACTTAATTTTGGAAAATTAGACTAAGGCAGAAGAAAATGAAAGCAAGTCAGGGTAGGAGGTTTTTACCCATAGAGTGCGGTAATGGGGTGGGTGAGCGGAAATGATAATAAATCGTAGAAAGGGGACCCACCTACTTGCCACACTTGGGCTGAATTTTTCTCTTCCCAGAGTTCTATAGTTGATGCCTTATTAACATCAGAGGGGATTTGATGACTTGTCATATTCAGTCCTGACTATTGAAATGAAAAAGATAGGAAATGGAAAGTATGGAAAATGAAAATCAATTGCATTCTTTAATTTTAGTCATCCATTCCTGGAGCATATTGAATACTACTTTGGGGTCTTTCATTGTTCAGGTTATTAATAACAAAGAACCAAAGTATTTCACATTCCTAAAGAGTCTTTCATCTCAAAGGAGCCAATGTAATTCACTAATTCGGTTACCTGAACTACATTTGGTAATTATTTGAGGATCACTTCACCCAGGGGTGAATTTCAACGAGTTGTGTGACACAGCCAACAGTCACTTCATTCTCCAGTCAGTGCGAAAGAAAAATGAATAGCTAATGGGGATGTCCTCCTGAAGGATTTGCCCAGTGAAAACTTCAGGGAGATGGATGCTGAAAGAATGTAATTAACTGCCCAAAATTAGTACCTCCACTCTTACTCAAGGTTTCCTGACCTCTTTACTAGAGTCAGGGTGGGAAGGTGTCTTATCTCAGAATGGGGCTCTCTAGCAGCCAAGAGACCTGCGAACAGCATTGTCACTCCATTGCTGTGTTTTTTTGAGTGGTTATAAATGGTATTGTATTTTAAATTTGTGTCCACATTCACTGTAAGAATATAGAAATGCAATTAATTTTTCTATTGTTACAATTGATTTTTGTATGTTGATCTTGTATATGTGATCTACCTGAACGTACTAGTTTGAGGAATGTTTTTTTTCAGTTTCCATGCGATTTCTATGTAGACCATGATGGCATCTGCAAATAGGGACATTTTGCTAATTTTATTATCTGTATGCTTTTATTTTCTTTTCTTGCCTTATTGAGCTGGCTAGGTCACAGGAATAGCAGCGGTGAGAGCGCAGACAACTTTGCAGACCTCTTTACCTTGTACCTGATCTTTTTTTTTTTCCAAGATTTTATTTCTTTCAAAATACAAGAGGGGGGAATGGCAGAGGGAGAGGAGCATGGGGCTTGATTCCAAGATCCTGGGATCATGACCCGAGCTGAAGGCAGAAGCTTAGCAGACTGAATCACCCAGGCACCCCAGCTTGTGCATGATCTTAGGGGAAAAACATTCAGTCTTTTATGATTTGTTAGCTATAGGTTTTTTGTTAATGATCTTTATCAAATTGAAGAAGTTTCCTGCTATTCCCAGTTTTCCGAGAGTTCTTAAAATCATGAATAGTTGTTGAATTTTTATCAAATGTTTATTCTGCATTGATTGATATGGTCACGAGGAATTTTTCCTCTTTATTAATGTGGGTGACTCTATGGGTTGATTTTTGAACATTGAACCAGACTTGTATCCATGAATAGCAGTTATTCTAGTACTACCTATTTTAAAGTTCATTTATAAGGAATACTGTCTGTCTCAGTTATTTGAGCCTATAATGGGGGTGGGGAGAGAAGAGAGGTTAAGCAGTTGGAGCTTTTCCCGCCAAGGACATGTGGCTTGATCCACTTTACTGAATCCAGTAAGATGTCTTTCTGTCTTCTGTCTACTCTCTACTATTACCCAGAGGTTGGGAAATGGCTGCCAGTATGACACCTGCCCATTACCCTTGAGGCTGGTCATTAGAGACTGTAACATGGAGTCTGGCTACTGTGAAAGCTTGTGTTTATGGGAGCATGTTCATCAGTCACTGCTATCCCAGAAAGAATGATCTCTGTTTTCCTTCCGTATTCCAGATAGCACGTGAGTACATTTTAATGGAAGCAGATAAATCACATCTAAAATCCTAGCAGAAAAGGAGTCAGGAAGATAGGGTTTTAAGTCTTCCAACCCCTGTGATCCAGAGAGAAGTATAGAAAAGAGGCAGAAATGGATGCAGAGGGCCAAGAGACAAATTTAGCACTCTCATCTGCCTCACTCTGTCGGACAGGAAACAGACCTTCCATCTACTCTTCTTAATTACCCTGCAAATTCTTTCTCTTAAATTTTAATGTCCTCTTTCCTCTTTTATTCCCCTCATTGTCATTCAAACACCTACCCAGAAGGATGTATTTGCAAAGGTGGAGTTTGGGTGGAAAAGAAAGAGGTAGACAATGCAGTAGGGTATCTGCTATTTTAATGACCTATTTGAATGAGGTGTGCTTGTGTAGAGATGTTTGAGAAGATGAGAAAGAAAGAAAGGCGGACAGTGCTTAACTATTTCCCGAAGAGTCTAGATTTTGGCAGCTGGGAGTGGTCTGAATGGGCATATATGTAGCCTGGAGATAGTATGCAGGGTGAGCAAGAGTTAATGAAAGACAGGGCTCATGAGGCTGGGGGCTCAGCAATGGGACATGACCCCAACAAAATGAGAGAAACAGATGGGCAATGATCATGTTCAGAGGAACATGCTGATCTCCAAGATCCCAAGATCTTTGTAGTTTAGCTTTTCCCCAAGGCCCAGATGAGATGTTCTGCTAAGAGATAGCATGATTAGAAGTCAAAGTTGTGTGAAAGGCCCAGGACTGCCTTCCTTCTCTTCCCGCCCCTCCCCTCCCCTTTCCTACCTTGCCCTTCCCATTCCCAGTCCTGTTCCCTTTCCCCTTCCCAAAATCTCAGTCAGGAACTTCTTCCGTATGGAAGACTACTGAACCCTCGAATAAAGAAGGACACCACTAAGTCTGATGGGCTAGAGAGGTCAGGGCTATGGGAGGTAACAAGATCCAGTGAGTGACAAAATGCTTTCCTTCTGGACATGGCTCCCTAGATTCGTCCAGTCTCTGTGCAACACCTGGGAGCATAGCTATGCACGGCTCTCCAGCTTGTTAGTCATTCTTCAGAGGGTTAGAGTGCAGGGGAAGGTATCGGGGGTGACTGATTTTATTCCTGCATGGGTCAGGGCATTTTTCACTGCTCCGTGGCCCCAGACTGCTCCCTTAGGCTGGTCTATAAGCATGAGATATTGGTCTCCAGAAGCATCGAACTGGCATCATCAGACCCATCGACGACGTTAGAAAAGTATAGTCTCAGGATTAGTGGTACGCCCCAAGTGTCCTTCTCACATACAAACGACTAAACATTTTTCCATGTCAGTGATTTTCAAATTCTTTTGGCCTTTAAATTCCTTTTTCCCCCTCCAAATGAAATCTTACTTGGAAACTCAATATAAAAATCGATTAGAAGAGGAACTGTTCTGATTGAATATTGGGCATTTGGATACCCATGTATTACCCCTTCCTCCTTTGGACTACCTCCAAAAATTTTCTAGGGCTTTAGTAAACAGAATATTAAAATTATTGTATTATGTGTTCTTTAAAGCTGGCTAGTACTCTAACTCAACTTTAAAGAGGAAGAAACGGAAGCATGAAGGGGCTAAAGAACTTACTTTGCCAAGGGCACGCTGTGTGTATCAGTCAGGAAATGGCCGATCTGAAAATTGATTTAAGCAACACAGAACTTTCTTTTCCTCTCATCTACTAAGATGTCTAGAAGTGGGCAGTGTAGAGCTGATGTGGCAGGACCATAAGGTTTTTGGATATCCAAGGTCTTTGCAGCTCACCATTCCACAATCCCTAGGGTGAATCATCATCCCATGTTTATAGTATGATTTCTAGAGCTCCAGCCACTTGATCCCAGCATCTGAAAGATGCTGAAAGAAAGAGGAACAGAAGGGGCCTGCCATCTGAGTCCTTTCCTTTATTTATTTATTTATTATTTATTTATTTTAAAAGATTTTATTTATTTATTGGACACAGATCACAAGTAGGCAGAAAGGCAGGCAGAGGGAGAAGGGGAAGCAAGTTCCCTGCTGAGCAGAGAGCCCGATGTGGGGCTCAATCCCAGGACCCTGAGATCATGACCTGAGCCAAAGGCAGAGGCTTAATTAATCCACTGAGCCACCCAGGCGCCCCTGAGTCCTTCCCTTTAAAGGGGGCTTTCTAGAAAGCCTCGATGTCTTTTACTTATATCTCACTTAAGTCATAAACTGAAGCTGGGCATTCTGTCAGTCCTAACAGTATGGGAGCTCTGACAGTGAAGAAGGGGAGAATCTCTCTTGGGTGGGTAACTAATGGCCCACCGTAAGTGTGACACCTTACCCTCTAAGTGAGCACATGTCTTGGATTTTGGGTTAGTTCCAATTGCAAATAACCTGCCTGTTCTCCTCCTAAACCCACAAAGTCTATTTCGGCACCTAAATGTATGTTTTTCCTATTCAGAAGAGGCTCAAATATCCTTTGTCTGATTCATTTGTCCTGAATTTTGTTTTAGAAAATGAGCTGTTCATAAAATAACTGAATTTATTATTTTCTCAAATTGCTAGGCAGGTCATTTAAAAAAAATATTGTTCATGTTTTGGATTCTCTTCATGTGGCAGGTGGAAAGGTATAGGTTAGTAATTCATGGGGGATTGGTGACCAAAAATGGGAGCCATATTATTCTTTAGGGTACACTAATCCCCATCCTTTGACCCTTTACCACATGAAGGTCTTCACTGATTGCTCACTGAAGTATTATCATTCCCTACCTGCTTTCCTGTCCACCCAGTCATGGCGGACGGGGGAGTATTGGCCCATGTTGAACCACCACTGCCTGTGGTGTAGTGTGGAGGACATATATTGGACGTGGACTAAAAAGAATTTGGACTCAGTTCTGCCCCTTCCCAGGGGCCTCTCTCTCCCTCAGGTAAGCCCCTTCATTCTTCCAGGCCTCAGTTCCCTCTTCAGTAAAATCTGGGGTTAGCCTAGATGAGCTCTGTGGATACCTGCCAAGTCAAACATTCTGATCGTGTCTCCTGCTCTCATCCCCCTTCCCTTGCCCTCCCTTGGATTGGAATGTGACCTGCAAATGCTGCCAGTCACTGTGCAAGGGCTCTTCAAAGTCACCTGTCCCTTTTCTGCCACCAGAAAAAATTGTGATGAAAACCAGCCTGTTTTCTTGAAGTTTCACTGAAGATGATCTGTCTTCTAGACTCCAGGAGGTTTTCTTAATGTAGGTCTTCAACTAAAATGCCTCCATTTGTAATTTGAAGTCCGTTTGCTTTTGCCCTATTGTTCGTATGATTTTTGTCTGGTTATTCAGAGGAAAACTTCAGACAAAATCAAAATTGCAGTAGGATGGAGAACATTTTCCACAGGAAGATATACGATCCAGATTTCTCATTGTCTATTCATGAGTTCACTTATTAGCTCATTCAGTCAACTGAGAAACCTGGGTGCTTACGTTCAAGTCACACATGGAAAATGTGGGCTTCTACCCCGACCTGGTCTATACTGTAAATAAAAGTGCCATTGTGTGTTAGGCCCTGTCCCATGTGTGTCACATTCTTAGTTGATCTTTACAACAGCCTTATGATGTAGGCATTTATTATTGGAATTTTGTTGCTCTTTCTGTTCCCTCTTTAGACCAGAGGGGCTACACAATACCCCTTCCCTAATTATTTATTTACCTTATTTGGGGGGCACCTATTAGGCACTAGGCATTAGGGTGATGACCAAATAGGACAGAAAGTGTTTAGCTGACAGGCCTGCCAATCTGTTAATCATAGCGCCCTGACTACTCCCAAGGATAGGACCCAACTTTGGCCCATCATGAAACTTTGTGTCTTGTTTGATAGTGATTGGGCCGAGGATTGGGAGAATGACCTAAGTAGGGACAGTTAGAGTTTTTATATGCCATATGATCTGATTCTGGTTGCTGGAAAGGACAAAGCTTCTCTTTATCCATTTGAGCCCTAGATTCAGATCTACATGGTACCTAATCCACCACTATGCTTTGCAATTTCATAAACCAATAAAACCTCTTTTTGCTTAAACCATGGGTTTGAACCATATAAATTTGCTACTTTTTTTCCAGATTGGATATCATTAATTTCATCTGGCTTAACCTAATGATTTGAATTTCTGCTGCCTGCAAGTGACGGAGTCCTGAAAAATCTGGTACTATTGTTATCTCCGATGTAGATTAGGAAAATGAGGCCAGGAGTATTTATTTACCCCAGGTCATGCAGCTATTAGGCAGAGCAAGAACTAAAACCCAGGCAGCTTCAGAGCCTATGTTCTTGATTACTCTGGAACCATCCCATAAAGTCAGACAACGACTGGAGAGAAGAGACTTCAACTCAAGGAGTGGTCCACAGACAGTTACTGCCAACTGGCAAACTCGTTGCTACTGGTCCAAGAGGAGGTAAGAAGTAATGAACCAGAATGTAAACAAAGTATATCTCTGAGCACACTTTTTAAGTTCGGCTGACATTTTTTTTCTAATAGAGAGACTTTCCTGATGAAGTAAGCAGTATTTTGAGTCAGATTCTGATGCATGCTCTTTATCCCCTTGGGTTGGCATCAAACTGTGAACCGGTACTTGGAGGAGCACTGGTAGAGGACTGTTGGGTTTGCTGCCCAGCTGACCGCCATCTTACTGCCTCTGCGGACGTCCACAGGAGCTGTGTCTGTATCATGTGACCTTGTCCCCCTCTTCTATTAGTCATAACTGATTTGTTCAGGTCATTTGTTGGAGTCAAGCTGGACCAACCAAATTTTCTTGTCTAAGAATATGGAATCTTAAAAAAAGAAACAAAGGACCAGGAGATATTAGTTGTCGAGCTCCAAAAATAGTAGAATGAGCCCAGAAATTCTTGTTTTCATGTCTCTGGAGCTGGTGTGATTCTTGACTTCCGAGGAGTGACTGTTCAATCTTACATCTTGTAAGGTTATAGATATCCTTTTGAGTAAATTCCCTTTTGTCTTAAGCTGGCTGGGGTTGGTTTCAAGGGAATTTTAATACTATTGAAAAATATAGGGAAGACTTCCTGTTCATGACTCAGAATTCTATTTATGATTTCAATTATTAATTAGCCTGTATGACACGGTTCTCCATACTTCTAGGTCTCAGTAATAGCTGGAAATGTTGCTACCTGAGCTGGGGGCTGCACCATAAAATGGAAACAAAGATGTACAAAATCAATTACCCCTGGTGACTAAAGTAACTCTGATAAAGACTAAACATCTTAATTAAAGCAAATAAATAATCAAGCTTTGTCTGTTCAACTCTAGACAAATAGGACCCAAATGAATGAATGAACTCATTGCTGACTTTAGGTACATTGCTACTCTGGGCTAAAGCATTCACATCTGCTCATCTAGCTGACTTTCAAAGAATGACTGTGTGCTCTGGGAAAACCAACATTAGCTCCACCAGCTAAATGCAAAACAGCAGTTTCTTGAATTCATATTTGAGTTTTGGAAAAAGGAAAAAAAACAAAAACAAAATGGTGGAAACACCATCTGAAGGCTCTTGTTACTTGGCCATATCTTTTTAGATGCAACATTTGATTTAAGAAACTATTTGGCTGCCTCCTGAGATCATCTCACTACTTGAAGTTGCGAGTCCAGATGGAAGCCAGTCCCCTCCAACTTGGTGAAGGACTCAGTGCAAATGGAAGTTTGAAGATGTATCCTTAGCAGCAAGAAGGGGCTGCATGAGTGATAGCAGGAGGAGAAAAGAAGCACGCATGAGGTGCCTGCTGCTCTTCCTTCAGTGGAGGAAAAACAGTGCTGGAAGGTGTTAGGGGAGGCGTCAGAGCTTGAAGCTTTCATCGTTTATTTCTGAATCCAGATAATTGTCTCCTCTGTGCTTACCTAGAATCTCCGTGATCTTGGTTCTGAAGAGGTTAATCTATTTTTAAAGGGTATCCAAATGCTATTAGGATAATTCTTGCATTCCTTTGCTCTTTCTATTTAAAAATTAAAGTGCTTATAGTAATAGATATCTCTGCCAGTATAGCCGAGAGGATCACCTACAAATGCTCTCTGAATAGAAAAAACCTCGAACCTGCGATTCAAATATCTAAGCTTCTAATTCTCTACATATAAAACCTCTTCTTAGTCTCTGTTTAAATTCTAATGATTTAGGTGCAGAGTTCTTTTTTTCTTAATTGTATTGCTGGACATATATTAGGCATAATCTATAAGATTTTCAATGTGATATCATACATCCAGCATCTTTTATTGTACTAAATTTCAGGGCTAATTTAAGTTTAAACTCTTTATTTTAGAAAATCAGTAACAGCAACTAATTAGCACATCTCATTCTGGATGTATTTGCCAGCCAATTTCAGAGACTCATTTGCCTGTTAAGAGATTTTATTGAACACCAGCACCACAGACTCTCCTTTTTTTCTAGTAAACAGCTCATGCTTATTATCTTATTACAGGAATGCCACTGGTTAAATCAGGCTCTGAATATAAATAGCCATATTACTGCCATCAGGCATCAATGTTTATTTAGTGGCTGTGAGTCATGCATACCTCTTTGATCGGGTTTGGAATGAGCCGTTGCAGTTTTTGTTCAAAAAGGTTATTTGCAAAGGCTACAGAAGTATCAGTTAGATTAAACATGAAATTAATCAGTGTGGAATTTTATCAGCCATTTCTGCCACCAAACACCAGGTGTCAAGAGCATGTGCAAATGAGGGTTGAGCATAATGAAGCTGGGGGACAGCTTAGTAGGGAGGTCAGAAGAGATTCCAAGAGGTCTACCATGCTCAGGGAGGAAAGATGGAGGTGGTGGGGGGTGGGGTGGGGGTGCAAAAAGGAAGTAGGAGGGTGGGAAGAAAGAAGGAAGGAAGGAGAAATACTGAAGGCCTACCAAATCATCTGGAACTCACTGGCAGTTTCACAGCATGTGTCTCATAGCACAGTGTATGGAAAGAGAGTCAGGTGGCCTGGGTTAGCCCGAAGTCTGCTCCGTCCCACCCAGTGAAATTTGGGTAACCTGTTTAATGCCCACATGCAATACTGAGCATACACATAGAACCTATGATAAACTTGTACAAAGGCCTATCTTCTACCTCAGTGTTTCTTGAAACTAAAGATATCAGAGAGCAAGAGACCCAATCTAGCTGTCTTACAGTTTTAGTTGATGCTACTGTGTTGGTGGCAGAGATGAGGCTGGAGCAGGGTCATTTAAACGGGGTCCATTCATTCCTTCATCGTTTAGTGGGTGCCCCAGCCTGTCAGGCATATGTGTGCAGAGAGGCCTGTGAATCATTATAACACACCATGTTGAGTGCTGTGATGATTGTCACTATAAATTCCTGGTGACCTCACTCTCTAGCAGCCCTCATCGCTGCTCAGCCATTATGTGGTGTTTCCGCCCGGAGACTCGCCCTGCTGCTCCCTAAGTGCCTATTTCTGATGTTCTCCACCCTCTTCAGGCTTATGAGTTTCCCTGAGTTCATCTTCTTCTCAGCAGATGATCTAACCTTCCTTACAGTGAAAATGAATTCACCTCCATCCACACTCATCCTTTCCTTCTCCCTCATTCTCCTCATAGGGAATGTCTTCCTCCTTCTAGGAGGCAATCCTTCTACCTGTCATTTCAACCCTGTCTCTTCCCAGGGTCCTTTTTCTATCCAGAATCTTCCCTTCTTCCCTCTCAACCGGCTCTTTGCCATCAGCAGATAAAAATGCTTTGTGTTTCCCAATTTAAAAAAAAAAATCCTCCTTTCAAAGTACCTCTCTGCAGGAATCTTCCTTCCTCGTCAGATAAGCTTCTTGAAAGAATTGTCTAACTAGAACTCTCACTTCCTCAGGTTCCACTTTATCTTGGGTCGGCTTGTTTGGGAGACTGACCCAGAGATTTGCATGCAGGTGGCGTATGGGGGCAGGTGCCCTAGAAAACACCTTGGGAGTGGGATGAAGGAAGCAGGATTGGTAATGTAGATACAACAGGGCATCATCCAACTCTAGGGAACTCTAGAGCTAGCGTGGCCTTTCAGAGATGACCTGAATTGAGGCAAAAGGGACAGGCCTTTGTAACACCACATCAACCCTTGGGCAAGGCAGCTTCCTTTGATAAATAAAAGGTAATTCTTGGAGAAGGATCTGGCCATGGGCCACCAGCAGGCAACAGTCCTGGCAGCTGGGGAAATGAGTGCTTCATCCCTAGAGGGGGCTTCTGTGTGGCATAGCCTAACGCACATGGCTGACCCAGCCTCCTATTACCTGGATTTCTCTTGAACTCTAGACTCCATCTACATTCAACTCCCTGTCCTGTCGGACTTTTCCATCTGGACATCTCCCAAAAGCCAGTGAAACCTATTCAAATTTAACTTCTCACTTTCTACCACTTTACTCATTTCTTCCTTAGGGTTCTTTGTCTTGGTAAATGAAAGATAGAAGATAACCTGTGAGAGTTATCCTTTCTCTCCTTTGCAGTTTACTTCAGGCTCTGTTTGTTCTTTGCAGCCCTTCTGAGGAGGCTTATTTGCTGAACATGCATGCGCACTAAGCAAGCCACCATCTCTTTTTGCATCCTGTTGCCAACCAGGAGCCAGGACGGACTCACAGCTCACTGTGTTCTGGCGCAGCTGTCCTTGCTCACTTCACTTGTCTTCATTCTCACTTTCTTGGGCTTGCCTCCACCAAATATATTGTTTGACCTTCACTCTGGTCTCAGGTCTTGCTTTTTGAGCACCTGAGGAGAGATAGCATCTTTTCCTCCAACGTTCTGCTTTCCAGTAAGTCATACCCATTCCAACTTCTGAAGAACTCTTCAGTCTATTCGTTCGTCAACATCTCCATTGCCACCAGCCTTAGGCAAGCACCATCAGTTCCTCCTGGATGGTCACCTCAGCCTCCTAACTGGTCTCCAGGCCTGCTTCCCTACAAGCTATTCCCCACTCCCTAGCCTGACACACAGAACTTAATATTAGTTGCGAGAGTGAATGAACACATGAATAGGTGTATCACAGAGTGCTGCATATTGGAACTGAGCTACTTTAGAATGTTGACATAAGAATTTTTCCTACAATTTTTTAGAGCGTGTGCTAGCTGGGGTGGGGAAGGGCTGAGGGAGAGGGAGAGAAAGAATCTTAAGCAGGCTCCACGCCCAGCATGGAGCCCAGTGTGGGGGTGGATTCCACAACCTCGAGATCATGACCTGGGCAGAAATCAAGAGCGGGACGCTTAACCGACTAAGCCACGCAGGCTCCCCTTTCCTAGAATTTTTTAGCATCTGACACTCAATCTTCCCCGCTGGGAGGGATCACACATTGGTGGGCCATCTGGTGGCGTCATAGAGGCCCAAGGGCTTCAAGATAGAAAACTAGAATTTCTTTTTTTTAAATTGAAGTTTAGTTGAAGTCTTCTCCATCCCTCTGTCCCTCCCTCTCTCCCTCCCTCTCCCTCGCTCCTTATTCCTCCCTCCCTCCCTCCCTTCCTTTGTTTTTTTTCTTTTTGATTTTTAAATAAAAATATTTTTATTTTTAACATAAAATATAAAATTATATATAATTTTATATATTTTA
>LNAC01001052.1:181760-211838 GCA_002007465.1 Ailurus styani | reverse complement strand
AAAAAAAAAAATCCTCCTTTCAAAGTACCTCTCTGCAGGAATCTTCCTTCCTCGTCAGATAAGCTTCTTGAAAGAATTGTCTAACTAGAACTCTCACTTCCTCAGGTTCCACTTTATCTTGGGTCGGCTTGTTTGGGAGACTGACCCAGAGATTTGCATGCAGGTGGCGTATGGGGGCAGGTGCCCTAGAAAACACCTTGGGAGTGGGATGAAGGAAGCAGGATTGGTAATGTAGATACAACAGGGCATCATCCAACTCTAGGGAACTCTAGAGCTAGCGTGGCCTTTCAGAGATGACCTGAATTGAGGCAAAAGGGACAGGCCTTTGTAACACCACATCAACCCTTGGGCAAGGCAGCTTCCTTTGATAAATAAAAGGTAATTCTTGGAGAAGGATCTGGCCATGGGCCACCAGCAGGCAACAGTCCTGGCAGCTGGGGAAATGAGTGCTTCATCCCTAGAGGGGGCTTCTGTGTGGCATAGCCTAACGCACATGGCTGACCCAGCCTCCTATTACCTGGATTTCTCTTGAACTCTAGACTCCATCTACATTCAACTCCCTGTCCTGTCGGACTTTTCCATCTGGACATCTCCCAAAAGCCAGTGAAACCTATTCAAATTTAACTTCTCACTTTCTACCACTTTACTCATTTCTTCCTTAGGGTTCTTTGTCTTGGTAAATGAAAGATAGAAGATAACCTGTGAGAGTTATCCTTTCTCTCCTTTGCAGTTTACTTCAGGCTCTGTTTGTTCTTTGCAGCCCTTCTGAGGAGGCTTATTTGCTGAACATGCATGCGCACTAAGCAAGCCACCATCTCTTTTTGCATCCTGTTGCCAACCAGGAGCCAGGACGGACTCACAGCTCACTGTGTTCTGGCGCAGCTGTCCTTCCTCACTTCACTTGTCTTCATTCTCACTTTCTTGGGCTTGCCTCCACCAAATATATTGTTTGACCTTCACTCTGGTCTCAGGTCTTGCTTTTTGAGCACCTGAGGAGAGATAGCATCTTTTCCTCCAACGTTCTGCTTTCCAGTAAGTCATACCCATTCCAACTTCTGAAGAACTCTTCAGTCTATTCGTTCGTCAACATCTCCATTGCCACCAGCCTTAGGCAAGCACCATCAGTTCCTCCTGGATGGTCACCTCAGCCTCCTAACTGGTCTCCAGGCCTGCTTCCCTACAAGCTATTCCCCACTCCCTAGCCTGACACACAGAACTTAATATTAGTTGCGAGAGTGAATGAACACATGAATAGGTGTATCACAGAGTGCTGCATATTGGAACTGAGCTACTTTAGAATGTTGACATAAGAATTTTTCCTACAATTTTTTAGAGCGTGTGCTAGCTGGGGTGGGGAAGGGCTGAGGGAGAGGGAGAGAAAGAATCTTAAGCAGGCTCCACGCCCAGCATGGAGCCCAGTGTGGGGGTGGATTCCACAACCTCGAGATCATGACCTGGGCAGAAATCAAGAGCGGGACGCTTAACCGACTAAGCCACGCAGGCTCCCCTTTCCTAGAATTTTTTAGCATCTGACACTCAATCTTCCCCGCTGGGAGGGATCACACATTGGTGGGCCATCTGGTGGCGTCATAGAGGCCCAAGGGCTTCAAGATAGAAAACTAGAATTTCTTTTTTTTAAATTGAAGTTTAGTTGAAGTCTTCTCCATCCCTCTGTCCCTCCCTCTCTCCCTCCCTCTCCCTCGCTCCTTATTCCTCCCTCCCTCCCTCCCTTCCTTTGTTTTTTTTCTTTTTGATTTTTAAATAAAAATATTTTTATTTTTAACATAAAATATAAAATTATATATAATTTTATATATTTTAATAAAATATATAATTTTATTATGAGTTATAGATTTTATAAATTATAAAAATTTATAAAAATACATAAGACTACAAAAAATTTTTATTTTTCTTAATTTTTTTATGCTTCTCTGTTCTTTTTTAAAAAAATACATTTTCTTTTTTCTTTTCTTTTTTTTTTTTTTTTACATTTTATTTATTTGACAGAGATAGAGTGAGCACACAAGCAGGGGGAGCAACAGAGGGAGAGAGAGAAGCAGGCTCTCCACTGAGCAGGGACCCTGGGATCATGACCTGGGCAGAAGGTAGACGCTTAACCTACTGAGCCACTCAGGCGCCCCTGTTCTTCTAAGAGTTCATGGGGTTTTTAGGTTAAGTGAATAATGGTAGATGTGGAGTGCTTAGAGCTGTGCTGGGTACATATTAGGGACAAAATAAGTTTTAGTTATTAGCATTATCATCCTATTACGGATATTTTTTCCTATTTCCTTCCCCCCATTTCCTAAAGGTTAAAATAGTTTAAAAATATTTAATTCAAATTTGAGTCAATTCCATTTTCTATATGTAGCTCTCTTAGGAAACAAAATACAGTGGAGATCTAAGTGGTCATCAACCTAAAAGTTGCACTGTCCAGGTGAGTTAGTTTCTGTGCAATATGTTTTTGTGGATATGAAATGCAATTTAAACCTCAAGATTCTAGAATATTCAGCTTAGAAAAGTTAAAAAGAAAATTAAAACTAGTTTTCCTTAAGCTTTCAAGTTCAAATTATAATTCTTATTTTAAAAATAAATATAATCAATCCAGGGAGCTATTTGATTATAATTTGACTGAGTAGCTGAACAGACCAAATTCCCTAAAACCATCTGTGCTATTAACATCTCAATTTTTAAAATTCCCTTGAACATTTTAAACTGCATTTATAAATTGAGTGTATCTGATTATTTAAAACACTTCTATTGCCCAACCTGCCCACCAAAGGCTTCCCAGCTCTGAAAAAGCTAATTAAGTTAATGAATGTGGTCCATCTCGAGCTAATCATATACAGTCCAGTTTTGCTTACAGACTTTGCATAATTCTCTTTCTTTCCAACTGAAAATCTAAGTCTAAAATAAATTACTGAGTTATACATTTCAAATTAGAATCAAAGTCCAAATCTATCAAATTCCCTAAAATCTCATAAACACTTCAAATATTTCAAATATGAAATGTACACAGATAGTTCCTAAATGCACAAACTATTATTAGCATGATTTGGTTTATATCATCATCTCTATATTTAATTCTAAACATTCCAGAGTAGACAGATAGCTTTTACCATCTCAAGCAAGCTGGTGTTGCTTTTGGCCAAGAGTTTTGGCTAGGGTACAGTTATAAGGTCTGAATGCCTGTCTGGGCACCGAAGGAGATGCTGAGTACCTTTTTAATAGCCACAGTGATAACAAGGGACTCCTTGTCTGTGCCCTACACATGGGGCTGTTTTCACAGCTGACCTTCTGGTTTCCAATTAGATCATTATCCAGTTCTTTCTTCTGATTTGAGCCTGTAGCTCTGGCTAGTTTACCTGTTGATAGATATTAATTAATCTATTTACCACTGATTAACTTGAAAATTAAAAAATATTTACCTTTCATGTTTGAATATTGGTCACAATCCTAAAGATATTTATACTATCAGGTATACTCTTGTCATTTGTGGTAGAGGAAAAGGGGAAAAAAGATACGTTGAACATAATTTAGCATAACTTAGGTGCTATGCACATGTCATTGTATCTGTATTTATTATTTTATTTAATCTTTTTCACAGTTGTATGATGATATAGGCAGGCACAGTTATGTCCATTTGACAGAAGGGGAAACTGAGGCTCAGAAAAATAAGTAGCTATTAAGTCGCAAAGCAGGGATATGAACCTAGTTCTGATTCCATAACCCGAAGTCTCTACTCTGTGGGGAACTTCTTGTAAGCCTTCTGAGATTTCTAGTTAGAAAACAAGTTTGGCCACACATGCAGAAGGTTCTTGGGGTTGGTTGTATTTCTTAAAAATTATTTTTCCTGCTATCTTTTTTATAACAAAACAGTCATGAATAGTTTGGGGTCATGGCTGTGAGTTGAACATTTGACACTCGCTTTTCCCTTCTGGGAGGGATCACACATTAGTGGGCCAACTGGTGACCTCATAGGCGGAGGCCAGAGGGCTTTGAGATAGGAGACTAGAGTTCTTCTTTTTTTTAAATTGAAGTACAGTTGAAGCTTGTTTGTTTCCTTGCTTGTTTGCTTTCTTCCCTTCCCTTCCTCCCACTTCCCTTCCTTCCTCTTTTCTCCCCCCCCCTCTTCCCTTCCTTTCCCTTCCTTCTTTCCATTTGGAAATAATTTCAAGCTTATAGAATAGTTATAAGAATAGATTTAAAAAAAAACCCTCCTTATTCCTTCACCCAGATCCACCAATTGTTAATATTTTGTCATTCTCTGAACTATTTAAGAGTGTGTTGCATACATCATACTTCTTTACTCCTGAATACCTCAGGGTATATTCCCTAAGAAAAACGATATTCATATACACAACCACAGTTCAAATATCAGATCAGGAAATTTTGAAATTGATATAATGCTGTTGTCTAACCTGCAGATCTTATTCAAATTTGTGTCCCTTTTAGCAATTTTGCTTTTCCGGCCTACAATCTAACATGGGATTAGGTATTACGTTTACTTATATGACTTTTTAGTTTGCATAGTCTGGAATCTAGTTTGTGTTGTCTAGGTTCCTTGGCTTTCTCTGCCTTCATGTCATTGACTTTTTTTTTTTTTTTGAAGAGTGCAGGTCATATATTTTCCAAAATAGTTCTCAATATGGCTTTGTCTAATGTTCCCCCATGATTAGATTTAGGTTATGCCTTTTTGGCAGGAATCCTACCTAAGTGCTTCTGTGTCCTTCTCAGTGTGTTCTATGAAGAGGCATTTTGTGTCAGTTTGACCCATTATTGATGATGCTAATTTTGATCACTTGGTTAAGATGGTGTCTGCCGGATTTCTCTCCTACAAGTTTACTACTTTCCCCTTTGTAATTAATAACTTGTAGTGAGATGTTTTGAGACTTTGTAAATAAACAGTTTCTCATCAAACCCTACCCCCTTCATATTTGTGTGTCTTCTCCAAAAGCAAGAAAACTCATTCCCTGCATTCTCAAAATATTTATTCATTTACTACATCCTACAACACACAGAAAATATTTCAGAATTACGCACCTATACCACTGAGAAAAATGTATATACTAAAGTGGAGTTCAGTGTTTGTAGCTGTTTTAGTCTTTAGATCAAGGTTCTATAAGCAAAGAGCATTGTGTTCAAAAGTTGTTTGGCTTCATTTATTTTTTTTTTTAGTGTGCTTAGGTTATTTATTTGAAATATAGTAAGACTTTTGTTTCTGTTTGTACCCCATTTTAGATTTTTCATCCACCTCCATTCTTGTTGCTTTAATTTTATGATACTTCCAAAAGCCCAAATGATACCTAAAAAGGATAGTCCAAGAATATGTAGTGTACCTTTATCCCTTTATACCGTTTTTATCCTCTGGATAACCAAACTCATTAATTTCTCATTTATTCTTGCTGTGTTTCTTTTTTGCAAAAATATGTAGTGATTATACATATACTTATTTCACCTTTATTTTCTTACACAAAAGGTAACATGCCATCTATACTCTTTGCACTTCACTTTTTTTAAACCTAAATGTATATTCTGTAAATCACTCCATATCACTTCATAAAGATCTCCCTTATTCTTTCTTGTAGCTATACAGTACTCCATCGAATGGATGTGTTATACCTTATTCAACTGCTTATTTTTTGCTATTATGTCTGTTCATTATGGTAGAGGTATAGTTTCAGGGTAAAATCATAAATGGGGGATTTCTGGGTCAAAAGGTAAACATACATGTAATTCAGTTAAGATATTGCTAGATTTCCTTCTGTAAGTGTGTGCCATTTTGCATTTCCACTAGTAATCATGAGAGTGACTATTTCCCCAATGTCTTGCCAGCAGAAAGTTTTGTCAAGGCTTTGAATTTTGACTACCTGGTAAGAATAAAAAGCTATTGCAGCATAGCTTTAATTTGCATTTCTCTTATTATTTTGAAGTTGAACAATTTCTAAATGTTTATGGCTTGTTTTTATGTCTTTTTGGGTCAATGTTTGATACCTTCTGCTATGCAATTTTTAGTCATTCTTGTTTCTCAGTGTTCTGTGTATATTTGGGGCATTAGGTTGAGACCCCTAATGGAAAGATCTCTCCATCTCTTTCTTTTATTTTAAGATTTTATTTATTTATTTGATAGAGAGAGAGATCGCAAGTAGGCAGAGAGGTAAGCAGAGGAAGAGGGGGAAGCAGGCTCCCTACTGAGCAGAGAGCCTGATGTGGGGCTTGATCCCACGACCCTGAGCTCATGACCTGAGCGGAAGGCAGAGGCCCAACCCACTGAGCCTCCCAGGCACCCCTGTTTTAGAGACTCTTAATGACAAACAAATGTCTTTGCTTAGATAATTCTCAAAGAGCAGAGGCCCTGGAAAGGTAATAGAAAATCACCTTCACCTTCAACCAGCGGTTAAGGGACAATGCCTATCAGAAAGGAAGGAATGATGCGAGACCAAGGCTGAGTCCTGGAACACAGACCAGAAACCCCTTCAGAGATCATATAGTGATCTGGAGGGGCTTGAGTGTTCACCAGCAGTCTGTCTCTCTGTCTGAATCCTCAGGTTGTCACAGGCCTTGTCTTAGGGAAGGACTAGAAGAAGTGAGGCCACAAGATTTTGGGCCCCGGTCAGCAGCAGGGACCCCAGTGTGTGCATCAGTTAAGAGATGGTTATGTCCTAGAACCAAAGAATTTGAGGCATGTAGGAGAACTTACAGATTATCTGGACTCAGAAACAATCTGATGGTATTTCAGAGGCAGGAAACAGGTCCCCAAGGTAAGCAGGTTGCCCAAAGTCACGCACTTAGCTATCGTCAGTCAGTGCTACATACTGCGATTTTGAACTAATGGGCCTGTTCAAAGGTAATCCATGTTGAAACATCTGCGTTCAGATGATTTTTATATTTTAAAGGTGTCATCCTGGTCAGTTGCATACTTCATTCTAGCTACCGCCATGGCCAGAACTTTTCTGAGATTCTCTTGCTGAAGGAGAGCTGAAAATTTGCTTTGGATGGTCTGTGTAGTAATTCATTCTTTCATTTTAATAGTACTGACACATTTTTCTGATTTCTCTTTTAGGCTTCAGTCTGACACACACTCTTCCATCAGCACCGGTCTTTTGTTTTGTTTTTAAAAATAGATCTCAGTGTAAATAATGAGGTTGGTTTTCTTTAGTTACATTCTTGTTTTAAGGCTACACCCTAATTAACTTAATTGGACTGCTGTGTTTCCTCAGTCTCTTATACAACCCATTTCTATCTAGATTAATCTAATCCATTATGTTAGTGGTTCCCAAACTGATAATCACCGAGGGTGCTTGTTAGGCATACATATTCAAACCCACCACGACCTCCCGAACCAGGCTCTCCACGTGACTGGAAATCTGAAATTTTTATCATTTAAGAAATATGCAAATTTCGGAAAATCATGGTTCTGTGTTAGTTTTGGGAGTTTAACTCTCAGCTGGCAGCTTTACCCCAAATCCTCTTACATGTGGATTATCCCTAGGCTCTGAGGGCAATGCCAATAAAACTTTGTGGTCTATGTCAGAATCGCTGGAATAAATATACAGCTTCCTAACATGGGCAATTCATCAACACATAGGCTGCTACTTGGAGAGGGAGAGAGCTCCTCAGGATGATGAGGTACACATATGCCAAGTCACAGTACTTTATAGTGACAGCCATTCTTCAGGAAATGCAGGAGGCAACAGGTAGTTGGTTCTTCATCCATTACAGAATTGGATGACAAAGGCAGTCATTCCTTCATTCATCAAGATCTGTTGACCAGAGCACTTGATCCAGCACCAGAGCTGGTTCACTGACACCAGCAACACTGGTGCTTTTGTGAATAGACAGACACCCTGGTTGGGGCGGATTATCATCCCACTTGTCTTACATCACTACCGTTGGGGCTGTCTGCTTCGGTTCTCATGAATTCACTCTTTTGATTTCTGTCTCTTAGCTTGGGACATCTTGCTCTTCCTACTTTAACACTTAAAATTTATTTTATTTTATGTTATTTTAAAAAATATTTATTTCAGAGAGAGAGCGCGTGTGCACACGTGCTTGAACATGAGTGGGGGGGTGGAGGGAAAGGGAGAAGGAGGAGCAGACTCCCCACTGTGTAGGGAGCCCCATGCAGGACTCAGTTGTAGGACCGTGAGATCGTGACCTGAGCTGAAGGCAGAGGCTTAACCCACTGAGACACCCAGGTGCCCCTTACCACTTAAAATGGTGATTACTTTGTTCAAGGCACTGTGGGGTAGGGGAGCAAGACAGATAGCTACTAAGAAAAATACTCAGCCAAATTGTCAAGGCTATAAAAATGCTTAAGCAACAGTTTCTGCTGCAAAGGAACTTAAGTTCGCTGGGGGGGGGGTGGTTAAAACAAATAAATAACTATTAAAACTTGGCAAAGAGAAAAATAGCCAAGGAAAGGCAGGTATAGGGCAAGGGTTTTTGTTGCAGTACTGAAAACAGGTTAGTACTGATGTAGGAATAGATACATTGATGAAATTGAATAGTAAGCATAGAAATATACCTGAACATAATGTTTGGTAGTAACCTCATTTCAAATTGGTAGGGAAAATACAGATTACTCAATAAATTATAATGAGACAGCTGGCAAGTCTTCTGGAAAATAAACTGAATCCTTACCTCACCCCTCACACAAAATTAATTCCAAATGGATTTAAATGTAAAGAATTAAACCATAAATATATTAGAGAAAACACAGGTGAGAGGTTTTCTAATTTTAATTACAGGCAACCTTGTTTTATTGCACTTTGCTCTATTGTGTTTTATAAATACCGTGTTTTTTTTGTTTTTTTAAATCGAAGGTTTGTAGCAACGCTGCTTTGAGCAAATGTACCAGCATCATTTTCCAACAGCATTTGCTGACTTCATAGCTCTGTGTCAATTTTGGTCTTCCTCATAATATTTTAACTTTTTCATTATTATTATATTTGTGATCTATAGTATCTTTGATGTTACTATTGTAATTGTTTTGGAGTGCCATGGATCACGCCATGTGTGACAGCAAACTTAACTGATAAATGTGAGTGTGTTCTGACTGCTCCACCAACCAACCATTCCCCCATCTTTTTCCTCTCCTCAGGCCTCCCCATTCCCTGAGACACAATGATATTGAAATTGGGTCAGTTAATAACCCTACAATGGCCTCTAAGCATTTAAGTGAAAAGGAGCGTCAAATGTGTCTCACTTTAAAATGAAAGCTAGAAATGACTAAGCTTAGTGAGGGAGGCATGTCGAAAGCCAACACAGGCTGAAGGCTAGGCCTCTTGTGCCAGTTAGCCAAGAAGTGAAGACAAAGGAAAATTCCTAAAGGAAATTAAAAATGCTATGCTAGGAAACACACAAATGATAAGAAAATAAAACATCTTATTGCTGATATAGAGAAAGTTAGAGTGGTTCGTATAGAAGACTAAACCAGTCACATCACCTTAAGCCAAGTCTTCAACTCTATGGATACTGAGAGGAGGTGAATATGCTGCAAAATAAAAATTGGAAGCTAGCAGACGTTGGTTTGTGAGGTTTAAGAAAAGAAACCATGTCCGTAACATAAAAGTTTAAGGTAAAGCAGCACGTTATCCAGAAGATGTGGCTAATTAACGGAGGTGGCTACACTAAACAACAGATTTTCAGTGTAGATGAAAGAACCTTTTGCCGGAAGAAGATGTCAGTTAGGACTTTAATAGCTAAAGAGGAGAAGTCAGTGCCTGGATCTATGCTGTAAAGGACAGGCTAACTATCTTAGGATAGGCTAATGTAGTTGGTGATGTTAAGTTGAAGCCAGTGCTCATTTACCATTCTGAAAATCCTAGGGCCCTTAAGAATTATATTAAATCTATTTGCCCATGCTCTATAAATAACAACAAAGACTGGTTGATGGCACATCTGTTTACAATATGGTGTATTGAATATTTTAAGCCTACTGTTGAGAACTGCTAGAAAAAAAGATTCTTTTCAAAATATTACTGCTCCTTGACAAGACACTTGGTCACCCAAGAGCTCTGATGGAGATGCACAATGAGATTAATGTTGTCTTGTGCCTGCTAACACCACATCTATTATGCAGCCTGTGGATCAAGCAATCATTTGGATTTTCAAGTCTTATTATTTAAGAA
The DNA here is from genome assembly GCA_002007465.1 of Ailurus styani. Lineage (NCBI taxonomy): Eukaryota > Metazoa > Chordata > Mammalia > Carnivora > Ailuridae > Ailurus > Ailurus styani. The sequence goes on along the minus strand of LNAC01001052.1, from coordinate 201,708 downwards.
ATACATTTCATTAGGCTACAGCTGCCACAGATAGTGAATCATCTGAAGGAGCTGAGCAAAGTAAACTGAAAACCTTCTGGAAGGGATTTACCATTTCTAGATGCCATTTGTGCTTCCTGCGAGAAGGTCAAAAAAGCAATGTTCACAGGAATTTGGAACAGTTGATTCTAACCTCCATGGATAACTTTGAAGGGTTCAAGACGTCAGCAGAGGAAGTCAATGCAGATGTGGTGGAAATAGCAAGAGGACTAGAATTAGAAGTGGAGCCTGAAGATGTGATGAATTGCTGTAATCTAGTGGTACAACTTTAACAAATGAGGAGTTGTTTTTTATGGATGAGCAAAGAAAGTAGTTTTGTGAGGTGGAATCTACTCTTGGTGAAGATGCTGTGAAGACTGTTGAAATGACAAAAAGGATTTAGAATATTCTATAAATTTAGTTGATAAAACAGTGGCAGGGTTTGAGAGGACTCTAATTTTGAAAGAAGTTCTGTGAGTAAAATGCAAGCAAACAGCATCGCATGTTATAGAGAAATCCTTGGTGAAAGGAAGGTTCAATCAATGTGGCAAGCTTCACTGTTGTGTTATTTTAAGAAATTGTCGCAGCCACCCCATCCTTCAGCAACCACTACTGATCAGTAAGTGGCCATCAACATCGAGACAAGACCTTTCACCAGCAAAAAGATCATAACTCATGGAAAACTTAGATGATAGTTAGCATTTTTTAGGAAGAAAGTATTTATTATTTATATATTTTTTGAAATTAGTTTTAAATTAAGGTATGTACATTTTTTAAAATACATAATGCTAGTGCATACTTAAGAGACTACAGTATAGTGTAAACATAACTTTTACTGGAAAGCCAAAAAATTCATTTGACTCACTTTGTTGTGATATTTGCTTTATTGCACTGGTCTGGAACTGAACTTGCATTATGTTCAAGGTGTGCCTGCATGAAGTCTTTCCCAAGCATGAAAAAATAACCTAGCAGCATTTTTAAAAGAGTGATTTTCACTATATAAAAATCTAAAACACACCATAAATGAAGTCAAACACCAATGACAATGGGAAAAATATTTAAGTCACATATGACAAATAAAGGACCTATATTTACAATATCCAGAGAACTACAAGTCTATAGAAAGATAAAGAGCTCTACAAAAGTTTAAAGAGATATGAGTTGGGCATTTATAATAGAAGAACTTCAAATGGCCAATAGATAAAAATACACTTCAATAATTAAATGTAAATGAAAGTATTCTTTTTTTTTGGCCTATTTGGTGGGAAAATATTTATTTTTAAGATTTTATCCATTAGAGAGAGCAGGAGCAGGTGGAGAGGCAGAGGAGAGGGACAAACAGTCTCCCCACTGAGCAGGGAGCCCAATGCTGCCACTGGATCCCAGGACTCCAGGGTCATGACCTGAGCCAAAGGCAGAGGCTTAACCGACTGAGCCCCAGGTGTCTCAGAAAATGTATTTTTAATTGAAAATGTCCAGTAAGTTTTGCTGTAAATAGAGTATAAATTGGTACTTTTAGGAACAACTTGGCAACATTTATTTAAAATAGGAATGTGGCTTTTCTGTGATTGAGAAATTCTATATTTATAAAATTACAGGTTTACTCCAATAACTGTGCAAAGTTGTACATACAAGGTCATTCACTGCAGAACTATTAATTAAGCTAAACACTGGCAACAATAGATAAGGTTAATAGATTATATAGTGCAATCATAGGAGAGGATAGGGTAACAATGCTCTGATCTGTTGAGATCTGCAATGGGTAGTTGCTTAATTGAAACATTTAAAATGGGGGCATCTGGGTGGCTCAGTTGTCAAGCCTTTGGCTCAGGTCATGATCCCAGGGTCCCGGGATCGAGCCCCACATCGGACTCCTGCTCAGTGGGAAGCCTGCTTCTCCCTCTCCCACTGCTTGTGTTCCCTATCTCACTGTGTCTCTCTCTGTCAAATAAATAAATAAAATCTTAAAAAAAAAAAAATTTAAAGTGGGGAATCATAAAAAATTATAACATATGTATTTTAAACATAAAATTTTCACCTAAACTCCCTGAACGTAGAATTACTCATTAATCTTTTTTTTTTTAAAGATTTATTTATTTATTTATTTATTTATTTGACACAGAGAGAGAGATTACAAGTAGGCAGAGAGACAGGGAGAGGAGGAAGCAGGCTCCCTGCTGAGCAGAGAGCCCGATGCGGGCCTCGATCCCAGGACACTGAGATCATGACCTGAGCCGAAAGCAGAGGCTTTAACCCACTGAGCCACCCAGGCGCCCACTCATTAATCTTTTGATGTTAAGATATGATCTTTTCTTTGAGTATGGGTTTGCTGACCAGAATTCTACTCACCTTTCTTGCATAAGCCACACAAATGATGTCTCTGGTCTTATTCCCAATCTGTATCCTACCTCTTTCCACCTTGCTCACATTGGCCTCTGTGTTGCTCCAGTTGCTAAATTCCTACTGAATGGACTTTGCATTGGTTATTTTCTCTTTTCCTTTTCCTGCCTCTTTGCATGGTTGGCTCTTTCTCATGCTTTAAATCTCAGTCTAGACGTCATTTCAGAGTCACCGTCTCTGATAACCTCAGTGTAGCAGTCAGGATAATTTTTCTTGCAAGTAACAAAATCCAGCTTACTTGCCTTATATTATAAAAAGGAATTTATTGTCTCATAACTAAATAACCAGTCATGGATCTGGCCTAAGAATACATTATAGCCATGGTTTAAAATAAATGATCAAGATCTGTCTTTTATTTTTCACCCTACTTCCTTAGTGTTGGCTTGATTCTTCTCTTCTTTCCAATGGCTGTCAACAACTCACCTAACATCTGGGTATTGAGATAAATATACATTGGCTCTGATAGTCCTGATATGGGTCTTGAGCTCATTTCTCTTAGGCCATTTTTCTAAAATCAGAGTCTGAGGTAGGTATTCAGATGCATGTGTAAGTGTTCTTCAAGAAATACCTGGAAGGTGTCAAGTATCTTTTCCGACTACACAAGAAACTGGAAATCAATAACAAGAGAAAATTCAGAAAGTTCACAAATACGTGGACATTAAAGAGCACACTCCTGAACAACCAATGGATCAAAGAAGCAATCAAAAGGGAAATTAAAAACATCTTGAGACAAAGGAAAATGGAAACACAACATACCAAAACTTGAAGGATGCAGAAAAAGCAGTTCTAAGAGGTAAGTTTATAGTGATAAATACCAAATAAAGAAAAAAATAAAGACCTTAAATAACCTCGGGGAACTAAGAAAAAACAACAAACTAAGCCTAAAGTTAGCCACAGAAATAACAAAGATCAGAGTAGAAACAAAATGAAATAGAGACTAAAAAAAAAAAAAAAAAAAACCAAAAAAAAAAAAAAAAAAAAAAAAAAAAAAAAAAAAAAAAAAAACCAAAAAAAAAAACCAATAAAAACAATAGAAAAGAACAAAACTAAGAGTTGTTTTTCTCGAAAAGAGAAACAAAGTTGACAAATCTTAGCTAGACTAACAAAGGAGAGAGAAGACTCAAATAAATAAATCAGAAAAGAAAGAGGATATATTACAACTTTTGCCACAGAAATGTAAAGGATTGTTAGCAATTGCGGTAAGCATTATACACCAACAAACCCAGAAGATAAACTAGAGGAAATGGCTGCACTCCTAGAAATATACAACTTACCAAGACTGAATCATGAAGAAACAGAAAATCTGAACGGACAAATAATGAATAAGGAGATTGAATCAGTAACATAAAATCTCCCAACACAGAAAAACTCAAGACCACACAGCTTTACTGTTGAATTCTACCAAACATTTAAAGAAAAATTAATACCAGTCTTTCTCAAGCGTTTCCAAAAAATTGGGGAGAAGGGAATGTTTCCAAACATTTCACAAGGCCAGCCTTATTCGATACCAAAGACAAACAAGGACACTACAAGAAAACTACAGGCCAACATCCCTGATGAGAATAGATATAAAAATCCTTATCAGAATACTAGGAAACCAAATCAACAGCACATTAAAAAGATCATACACCATGATAAAGTAGGAGTTATCTCTGGGGTTCAAGGATGGTGCAATATATGCAAATTAGTAAAAGTGACATTAACATAAAGAGGATAAAAATCATATAATCATCTCAATAGATGGAGGAAAAGCATTTGACAGAATTCAACATCCTCTCATGATAAAAACTCTTACAAACTAGGTATAAGGTAAAGTACTTAAACATAATAAAGATCATATATGACAAGCCACAGCTAACATATTCAATAGTCAAAAGCTGAAGGTTTTCCTCTAAAATCAGGAAGAAGACAAGGATGCCCACTCTTGCCACTCCTATTTAAAATAGTATCCAGGGTCCTGGGATAGAGCCCGCATTGGGCTCGCTGCTCAGCGGGGAGCTTGCTTCTCTCTCTCCCACTCCCCCTGCTGGTGTTCCCTCTCTCTCTGTGTCTCTCTCTGTCAAATAAATAAAATCTTAATAAAAAAATAAAAATTAAAAAACATAAAAATAAATAAAATAGTACTGGAAGTTCTAGTCAGAACTTGTAAGAAAAAAAAAAAGAAGTAAAAAGCATCCAATCAGAAAGGAAGAAGTAAAATTGTCGCTGAAGATCACATGACCTTATATATAGAAAACCCCAAAGACTCCATGAAAAACTGTTAAAACTAATAAATTCAGTAAAGTTGCAGGATATAAAAACACAAAAATCAGTTGAATTTCTATACAGCAACAATGAGCTATCTGTAAAACATAAGACAATCCTGTTTATAATAACATCAAAAAGAATAACATACTTAGGAATAAATTTAACCAAGAAGGTGAAAGTATCTGTACACTGAAAACTATAAAACATTAATGAAGGAAATAAAAAAAGACACGAGCAATGGGAAGTTATCCCATTTTCATGGGTTGGAAGTATCAATATTGTTAAAATGTCCATACTACCCTAAATGGTCTATGGATTTGGTGTAACTCCTATCCAAATACTAATGGCATTTTTCACAGAAATAGGAAAAACAATCATAATATGTATATCCAAATAGCTATCCAAATGTAGTTATCCAGATGTAGAACTAAATATACATAAAATGTATATCCATAAAATGTAAATCCAAATAGCTAAAGTAATTTTGGGCAAGAAAAACAAAGCTGGAGACATCATACTTCCTAAGTTCAAATTATATTGGAAGTTACACTAATCAAAACAGCATGGTACTGGCATAAAAACAGACACATAGATTAATGCAATGGAATCAAGCCCCAGAAATAAACCCATTTATATAGTCAAACAATCTTCAACAAAAGTGCCAAGAATATACAATAGGAAAGGATAGTCTCTTCAATTAATTGTATTGGGAAAACTAAATATGTACCTGCAAAAGAGTGAAATTGGACCCTCCACCAGAAAAATTAACTCAAAAAAGATTAAAAACTTTAATGTGAGACCCGAAAGTATAAACCTCCTAGAAGAAAACATGGGGGAAAACCCCTTGGCATTGATCTTGGCAATGATTTTTTTTTTTTTTTTTGGATTTGAAACCAAAAGCACAGGTAACAAAAGCAAAAATAAATAAGTGGGACTACATCAAACTAAAAAGTTTCTGCACAGTCAAGGGAACAATCAACAGAATGAAAAGGCTACTTAACAGAATGGGAGAAAATATTTGCAAATCAAATATCTGATAAGGGGTTAATATCCAAAATATGTAAGGAATTCAAACAACTCAGCAGCAAAAAACCAAATAACCTGATTTCAAAAATGGTCAAAGGACCTGAATTGACATTTTCTAAAAGATGTACAAATGGTCAACAGGTACATGAAAAGATCTTCAACATCACAAATCATCATGGAAATGCTAATCAAAACCACAATAAGAGATGTTGCACCCATAGGTGGAAGGATGCCTACTATAAAAGAGTCAAAAGATAACAAGTGTTGGTGAGCATGTGGAGAAAAAGGAACACTTATATGTTGTTGACAAGAATATAGATTTGTACAGCCATTATGGAAAACTGTATGGAGGCTCCTCAAAAAATTAAAAATAGAACTACCATATAGTCTAGCAATCTTCTGAGTATTCATCCAGAGGGAATGAAATCACTATCTTGAAAATATATCCACACTCCCATGTTCATTGCAGCATTATTCAAGTAGTCAACATATGGAGACAATCTACATCTGTCAGTGGGTGAATGGATAAAGAAGATGTGGAGTACTGAGTCTTAAAAAGGAAGGACACCCAGGGGCACCTGGCGGGCTCAGTTGGTGGAGCATAAATCTCAGGGTTCTGGGTTCGAGCTCCACGTTGAGTGTAGAGATTACTTAAATGAAATCTTTAAAAATGACATTAAACGTTTTTTTTTTAAAAGGACATTCTACAATTTGTGACAACATGGGTGATTGTGGAGGACATTATACTAAATGAATTAAACCAGATGAAGACAAATACTGCATGATCTCACTTACATGTGGAATCTAAGTAAGTCAAACTCAGAGAAACAGGGAGTCAAATGGTTACCAGGGGCTGGGGGGTGGGAGATGTGGGGAGATGTTGGTCAGAGTATACAAACTTTCTGTTGTAAGATGAATAGTTCTGGAGACCTAAGGTGCAACATGATAACTATAAAAGGAAAGAAAGGACAGAAGAAAGGAAGCAAAGAAGGACGGAAGGAAGGAAGAAGGAAGGAACAACAAAGGGAAAGAAAAGAAGGAAGGAAGACACATTTGTGAGGGAGAAAGAACAGGACAAGGAAGTCAAACATACTGAAGAATTAAGAAATCTCAGGTCATTTCTAGCCTTGGCTTGATGCACAGAGGGAGCATAAACCCATAACTCAGGGGCAAGGTAGCTTTTTGTGCCTATAGATCAGTCAGTCATTGGCTGAGTGCTGCCCCCAGGTTGGGCAGCTCCCATCATCCAGGCCAGTTCTCTGGAGAAGAGGGCAGCTGTGTGCCTTAGCAGTCAATACTCGCAGCATCTGGGGGATGTGTATGCTGCCTGGAAAAGAACATCTGAACTGGGCACCATAACATCCATCACACCACTGGGGTCGGGTAGATTGCTATGCAATCTTATGTTTTAAGCCAGGTAGGGTTCACTTTTGGAGCTGTGGATCCCACCCACCCAACATTGCTGAAAAACTCATGATAGTGTACAGTGTAAGCATGGGAAATGGGGAGAATGGATGGTGACCAGGTACCCAAGAAATGTTCACATACATCCTACTCTTAATTAATTGTTGTCATATAACTGAAACTGAAGTTTCCTTCAGAGCACTTTCCATAGACTATAATTCTCTTATTGATTGATTGATTGATTGCCTGTCTGACTCCTAGAATGTGAGTTCCATGAGGCTAGGAACCACTGTTGTAGCCTAAGATCTATTGGCATGCCTGGTACTAAATATGTTGATTGCCTTCCAGATAGGACTCTAAATGTGCAAAGGCACAGAGATAAGAAGGAAAAAAGTCTGTAGATAAGGAAGATAATTCTAGACCAGTCCTTCTCCAACTATTAGTCCCCAGATTAGCAGCATCAACATCACCTGGAAACTAGTTAGAAATGAAAATTCTCAGGCCCCACTCCAGACCTAATGAATAAAAAACTCTAGGACTGGAACTCAGAAATCTTTGTTTAATAAGTCTGCCAGGTGACTGTGATGCACAACAAAGTTTGGGAACTACCATTCTAGAACAGTCTGACTAAAACATGGGACGTATGCAGGATAGGTCATGGTAAATAAAGTGGTAAGAAAAATTGAGGACCATATTATTGTGAATTTTGATGTAGCAAGTACCCTCTGTGTTGTTTTTACTTTTTTGAAATATAATCTTTTGTTGAAAAGTCATGAATACTTTGAATTCTAGACACCCTTGCTGGTGTTTGGGAGGAAGGAGTAGGTTGAATTAATGGTGTTTTGATTTTCTTTGGCCAGAGGGAATGTAATACTTCTGATGACTCACCCTGACACTCACCCTCATCCACAACCAGCTCCTTGCCTTAGGTACACAGTTTCTTTTTCTTTTTTCTTTTTTCTTTAAATACATTTAACTTTTTAGCATGGTTTTAGACTTACAGAAAAACTACAAAGATAGTACAGGGAATTCCCATATACTGCCACACCTAGTTTCCCCTATTGCTAACATCTTATATTCATTCGTGTGGCACATTTATTATAATTAACAAGCCAATATTGATCCATTATTATTAACTAAAGACCATATTTGAACCAAATTTCATTAGTGTCTATATGATGTCCATTTTTGTTTCAGGATCTGTCCAGGATACCCCGTTATATTTAATCATTATGACTACTTAGATTCCTTTTGGCTATTACGGTTTCTCAAGCTTTCCTTTTTTTTGACGACCTTGACAATTTTTTTTTGAGACTTATTTGTTTATTTTAGGGAGAGTGACTGTGGGGGGAGGGGGAGAGGGAATGAGTCTTTTTTTTTTATTAACATATAATGTATTATTTGCCCCAGGGGTACAGGTCTGTGAATCATCCGGCTTACAATTTCACAGAACTCACCATAGCACAAACCCTCCCCACTGTCCATAACCCAGCCACCCTATCCCTCCCCCCTGACTCCCCACCAACCTTCAGTTTGTTTCATGAGATTAAGAGTCTCTTATGGTTTGTCTCCCTCCCAATCCCATCCTGTTTCATTTTTTCCCTCCCTACCCCCATGAACCCCCTCCCTGCCTCTCAAATTCCTCATATCAGAGAGATCATATGATAATTGTCTTTCTCTCATTGACTTATTTCACTTAGCATAATATCCTCTAGTTCCATCCATATCATTGCAAATGGCAAGATATCATTTTTGATGGCTGCATAATATTCTGTTGTGTATATATGCCACATCTTCTTTATCCATTCATCTGTTGATGGACATCTAGGCTCATTCCATAGTTTGGCTATTATGGACATTGCTGCTATGAACATTGAGGTGTATGTGCTCCTTCAGATCCCTACATTTGTATCTTTGGGGTAAATACCCAGTAGTGCAATTGCTGGGTTGTAGGGTAGCTTCTATTTTCAGCTTTTTGAGGAGCCTCCATACTGTTTTCCAGAGTGGCTATACAAGCTTGCATTCCCACCAACAGTTTCGGAGGGTTGCTCTTTCTCTGCATCCTTGCCAACATCTGTTGTTTCCTGATGTGTTAATTTTAGCCATTCTGACTGGTGTGAAGTGGTATCTCACCATGATTTTGATTTTGATTTCCCTGATGCCAAGGGATGTTGAACACTTTTTCATCTGTCTGTTGGCCATCTGGATGTCTTCTTTGCTGAAATGTCTGTTCACGTCTTCTGCCCATTTCTTGATTGGATTATTTATTCTTTGGGTGTTGAGTTTGATAAGTTCTTTATAGATTTTGGATACTAGCCCTTTATCTGATATGTCATTTGCAAATATCTTCTCCCATTCTTTCAGTTGTCTTTTGGTTTTGTGGATTGTACCCTTTGCTGTGCAAAAGCTTTTGATCTTGATGAAGTCCCAATAGCTCATTTTTGCCCTCACTTCCCTTGCCTTTGGTCATGTTTCTAGGAAGGAGTTGCTGTGGCTGAGGTCAAGAGGTTGCTGCCTTTGTTCTCCTCAAGGATTTTGATGGATTCCTGTCTCACACTGAGGTCTTTCATCCATTTTGTCTATTTTTTGTGTGTGGTGTAAGGAAGTGGTCCAGTTTCATTCTTCTGCATGTGGTTGTCCAATTTTCCCAACACCATTTGTTGAAGAGACCATCTTTTTTTTCCATTGAACATTCTCTCCTGCTTTGTCAAAGATTAGTTGACCATTGAATTGAGGGTCTGTTTCTGAGCTCTCTATTCTGTTCCATTGATCTACATGTCTGTTTTTGTGCCAGTACCATACTGTCTTGATGACTACAACTTTGTAATAGAGCTTGAAGTCTGGAATCGTGATACCACCAACTTTGATTTTCTTTTTCAACATTTCTCTGGCTATTCGGGGTCTTCTCTGATTCCACATAAACTTTAGGATTATTTGTTCCATTTCTTTGAAAAAAGTTGATGGTATTTTGACAGGGATTGCATTAAATGTGTAGATTGCTCTAGGTAGCATAGACATTTTCACAATATTCCTTCTTCTAATCCATGAGCATGGAACGTTTTTCCATTTCTTTATGTCTTCCTTAATGAGCACTTTATGGCTTTTCTTTATAGTTTCTTCATCAAGGATATTGGTCTGTAATTCTTTTTGATAGGGTCTTTGTTGGTTTTGGGATCAAGGTAATGCTGGAAAATGAGTTTGGAAGTTTTCCTTCCATTTCTATTTTTTGGAACAGTTTCAGGAGAATAGGTATTAATTCTTCTTCAAATGTTTGGTAGAGGGCGCCTGGGTGGCTCAGTGGGTTAAAGCCTCTGCCTTCGGTCAGGTCATGATCTCAGGGTCCCGGGATTGAGGCCCACATCGGGCTCCCTGCTCAGTGGGGAGCCTGCTTCTTCCTCTCTCTCTCTGCCTGCCTCTCTGCCTACTCGTGATGTGATCTCTCTCTGTGTGTATCAAATAAATAAATAAAATCTTAAAAAAAAAAAAGTTTGGTAGAAATCCCCCTGGGAAGCCGTCTGGCCCTGGGCTCCTGTTTGTTGGGAGATTTTTGATGACTGCTTCTTACTGGTTATGGATCAGTTCAGGTTTTCTATTTCTTCCTGGTTCAGTTTTGGTATTTTATATGTCTCTTGGAATTCATCCATTTCTTCCAGATTGTCAAATTTGCTGGTGTATAGTTGCTCATAATATGTTCTTATAATTGTATTTCATTGGTGTTGTTTGTGATCTCCCCTCTTTCATTCACGAGTTTATTAATTTGGGTCCTTTCTCTTTTCTTTTTGATAAATCTGGCCAGGGGTTTATCAATCTTGTTAATTCTTTCAAAGAACCAGTTCCTACCTTCATTGATTTGTTCTACTGTTCTTTTCATTTCTATTTCATTGATTTCTGCTCTGATCTTTATTATTTCTCTTCTCCTGCTGGGTTTAGACTTTCTTTGCTGTTCTTTCTCCAGCTCCTTTAGGTGTGGTTAGGTTGTGTACTTGAGAGCTTTCTTGTTTCTTGAGAAAGGCTTGTATTGCTATATACTTTCCTCTCAGGACTACCTTTGCTGTGTCCCAAAGATTTTGAACAGTTGCATTTTCATTTTCATTTGTTTCCATGAATTTTTAAAATTCTTCTTTAATTTCCTGGTTGACCCATTCATTCATTCTTTAGTAGGATGCTCTTTAGCCTCCATGTATTTGAGCTCTTTACACTTTCCTCTTGTGATCGAGTTCCAGTTTCAGAGCATTATGATCTGAAAATATTCAGGGAATGATCCCAATCTTTTCGTACTGATTGAGATCTGATTTGTGACCCAGGATGTGATCTATTCTGGAGAATGTCCCATGTTCACTAGAGAAGAATGTGTATTGTGTTGTTTTGGGATGGAATGTTCTAAATCTCTCTGTGATGTCTATCTGATCCAGTGTGTCATTTAAAGCCTTTATTTCCTTATTGATCTTTTGCTTAGATGATCTGTACATTTCAGTGAGTGGGGTGTTAAATTTCCCTACTCTTATTGTATTATTGTCAATGTGTTTCTTTGATTTTGTTGTTAATTGGTTTCTATAATTCGCTGCTTGCTCCCAAGTTAGGGGCATAGATATTTAAAATTGTTACGTCTTCTCATTGGACAGACCCTTTAAGTATGATATAGAGTTCTTCCTCATCTCTTATTATAGTCTTTGGCTTAAAATCTAATGTATCTCATATAAGGATTGCCACCCCAGCTTTCTTTTGATGTCCATTAGCATGGTAAATGGTTTTCCACCCCCTCACTTTAAATCTGGCAGTGTCTTTGGGTCTAAAATGATTTTCTTGTAGACAGCATATCGATGGGTCTTTTTTTTTTTTAATCCATTTGGATACCCTGTGTCTTTTGATTTGGGTATTTAGCCCATTTACATTCAGGGTAACTATTGAAAGATATGAATTTAGTGCCATTGTATTGCCTGTAAGGTGACTGTTACTGTATGTTGTCTCTGTTCCTTTCTGGTCTGTTACTTTTAAGCTCTCTCTTTGCTTAGAGGACCCATTTCAATATTTCCTTTAGGGATGGTTTGGTGTTTGAAAATTCTTTTAGTTTTTGTTTGTCCTGGAAGCTTTTTATCTCTCCTTCTATTTTCAACGACAGTCTAGCTGGGTATAGTATTCTCGGCTGCATATTTTTCTCATCTAGTGCTCTGAATATATCATGCCAGTCCTTTCTGGCCTGCCAGGTGTCTGTGAATAGGTCTGATGCCAGTCTAATATTTCTACTGTTGTACATTATAGACTTCTTGTCCCAAGCTGCTTTCAGGGTTTTCTCTTTGTCTCTGAGATTTGTAAGTTTTACTATTAGACGATGGGGGTTCTCTGTGCCTCCTGGATTTTTATGCTTGTTCCCTTTGCCAAATTGGGGAAATTCTCTGCTATAATTTTCTCCAATATACCTCTCTTTCTTCTTCTTCAGGGATCCCAGTAATTCTAATATTGTTTCATCCTATGGTATCACTTATCTCTCAGATTCTCCCCTTGTGGTCCAGTAGTTGTTTGTCTCTCTTTTGCTCAGCTTTATTCTCCATTATTTGGTCTTCTATATCACTAATTATCTCTTCTGCCTCATTTACCCTAGCAGTAAGAGCCCCCATTTTTTATTGCACCTCATTAGTAGCTTTTTTTGATTTTAACTTGGTTAGATTTTTGTTCTTTTATTTCTCCAGAAAGGGTTTTTATTTCTCCAGAAAGGGATTCTCTGGTATCTTCCATGCTTTTTTTGAGCCCAGCTAGCATCTTGATAATCGCCATGCTGAACTCTAGTTCTGACATATTACTAATGTTCATATTGATTAGGTCGCTAGCTATCAGTACTACCTCTTGTTCTTTTTTTTTTTTTTTGTGGTGAGTTTTTCTGTCTTGTCATTTTATCCAGATAAGAATAGATGAATGAGAGAACAAAATACTAAAACGGTAGCAACGACCCCAGAAAAATATACACTCACCAAATCAGAAAAGACCCGAAACCAGAGGGAGAAGAAAGGGGGGGAAAATATATATGTATGTATTATACTGGTGAATAGAACAGAGCCACACACTGGATTTTGGGTGTATTTTGTTCTGTTAGGAGAAACTACCTCCCAAAATTTTAAAGAAAGAAAAACTTGTATATATACACAAATAAGAGTAAACATGATGAAGGGATAGAATATAACTATAAAGATTAAAATTTAAAAAGATTCTAAAAAAGGAATTGATAAAATAAGAAGTTGGTTGAAAAGAGAAAAAAAAGAGGAAAGAATGTGAACAGGCTGGAGACTAGAACAAAGCCGTGAACTAGATTTAGGGTATATTTTGATCTATTAGAAGAAATTGTATCCCAAAATTTTAAAGAAAAAAAAAACCTATATGTATACAAAAAATAAGGTTAAATACAATGAAGGGATAAAATATGACTATAACAATAAAAATTAAAAAAGATTTTTAAAAAGGTACTGATGATAAAAATAGTTAAAAAACATTAGCATAGGAAAGAGGAAAAGTTAAAAAAATAGAATAAGAAAAGAATAAAATTAAAAAAATTAAACTTTGAAAGACTAAAGAATCATGGAGAAAAAGCCATGAATTCTATGTGTTCCATTTCCCTCGCTCTGGAGTTCTGCAGTTCTCATTGATCTGTGAACTTGGTCTTGGCTGGATATTCTTGCTGATCTTCCGGGGGAGGGGCCTGTTGCAGTGATTCTCAAATGTCTTTGCCTGAGGCAGAATTGCACCGCCCTTGCCAGGGGCCAGGCCAAGTAATCTGTTTGGGTTCGCTCTTGGTAGCTTTTGTTCCCTGAACGCTTTCTGTACAGCTCTGGAGGATGGGAATAAAAATGGCAGCCTCCCAATCTCCCACCCATAGTACCCAAGAGCTCGGGCCCCACTCTTCAATGCGCCCTCAGAGAAAAGCAGTCAATTCCTCCCATCTCCCTGGTCTCTGGCTGCATTCTGAGCTCACCCAGCCTGTGACTGAGCATTTCTATCTCTGGTGCATGGCACCATCTGGAGTCTCCAAACCCAACAGATTCCTGCAGCGTGCTCCCACGCCACTCCTCCCAGAGGAGGAAGGAGGGGGTCTCCTCAGATCTGCCACTTGTGTGGTCCCTGCTCGAAGAGCAGTGGCCCAACTGTGCCTCGGATCACAGTTTGAGGTAAGCCTGAGCTGAGAGCTTCCTCCTTGGCTCTGTCTCTGCAGCTGGCTTCCCTGGTCTGATACCTTGGAGCTCTGCCGCACTCAGGCACCCCTGATCTTTCTGTGACCCCACGGGTCCTGAGACCACACTGTCCCTGAGGGGACTTTACCCCCCTATTTAGCCTCTGGAGCAATGTCACTCAGCGGAGCAGACTTCTAAAGTTCCAATGTTGTGCTCCACTGCTCTCTCACTTGCTGGGAGCTGGGCCCTCCCCCCTTGGTCTATTTTCCTATATATTGCCTTGGATTCACTTCTCTGCATGTCCTACCTTCTGAAAAGTGGCCACTTTTCTGTTTCTAGAATTGCTGCTTTTCTTCTCTTCTATCTCCTGTTGAGTTTGTAGGTGTTCAGAATGGTTTGATAACTATCTAGCTGAACTCCTAGGACCCAATGATAATCGGTCTCCTACTCCTCCACCATCTTGCTCCTCTGAGAGAATCTTAAGCAGGCTCTGTGCTGAGTGTGGAGCCCACCTCAGGGCTCTATCTCACCACCCTGAGATCACAACATGAGCCAAAACCAAGTGTCATATTCTTAACTGACTGAGCCAACCAGGTGTACTGACCTTGAGAGTTTTGAGGAGTACTATTTGGGTGTTTTGTAGAATGTCTCTCAACTTGGGTATGTTTGATGCTTTTCCTAACAATTAGATGGGGGTTGGCTTTTGGGAGGAAGACCACAGAGGTAAATTGTGCCATTTTCATCACCTCAAATCAAGAGTACATACTATCAATATGATATATCACTGTCGATGTTGACCTGGATCTGGAGCCTCCAGATAGCTGTAGAAAGAGGATGGATTTATGAAATGTTACATGGGGAAGGTTTTCAGGACTTGACATTTTCATAGATTTTGGGAAGATGGTTAGAGTAAGGAAAAAGAGGGGAGGAGCCAAGGTGCCTCTCTAATGTGGGTGCCTGGGCTAATGGCTAGTATATGACAACTACAGTGGAGGTGCTGGTGATCTGTCCAGGTAAAGAAATTTAGTTTTAGTCAGTTTTCTCCCTTGGGAACTGGGGGAGGGTTAGGGCAAAGAGGGTTCCATGGCTGAGGCTCTCACTGCCTCGGAACACAGGAGTAGAGAGTGTGACTGGTGCCCAGGTCCTGCTGGCGTGTCTGCCAGGCAGATCAGCTAGGACAGTCCTTTCCAGAATGACCTGTAGCATCACCTGGAGGTGAATCCGGGACTTTTTAGGGCCTTGGGCTCTGAGTTTGGGGGTATGGGAGGAGGAGTCCGGGGATATTCCTTAGTATTCTCATAGTTGCTTAGTTATTTGAAAAACCAATGGATGCATAAAGTCAATGAGGAGAGGCATCGCCTGTATTTTCTCAGAGAAAGTCTGGCCATCTATTTCATAAGATACATTTGACTATAAGAAAGAACCAAAGGTTATACATTAAAATATTAATATTGTTTATCTCTGGGTGTGATGGGTTTTGGGGTTGTGTCAGTTTCCAAGGGCTGCCATAACAGAGTACCACAAACTGGGTGGCTTAGAACAACAAAAATTTATTGTCTCATAGTTCCAGAGGCCAGAAGTCCAAAATCAAGGTCAGCAGAACTGTGTTCTCTTTAACGGCTCTTGATCTTTCCTTGTCTCTTCCTAGCTTCTGCTGGTGGACAACCGTCCTTGCTATTCCTTGGTTTGCATGCAGCCTTTCAGTCTCTATCTGTCATCACATGGCCGCCTCCCTGTGTGTCATGTCCAAATCCCCTATTCTTATAAGAACACCAGTCATATTGGTACTAGTCATATGGTCCCAGTCATCTTGGGACCATAGTCCAGTTTGACTTCTTCTTCTTCTTCTTTTTTTTTTAAAGATTTATTTATTTATATTTGGGGTGTGTGTGGAGGGGCACAGAGAGAGGAGGAGACTGAATCCCAAACAGACCCCATGCTGAGCATGGAGCCTGAAGCAGGGTTCAATCCCATGACCGTGAGATCATGACTGGAGCCGAAACCAAGAGTCCGACATTTAACTGACTGAGCCACTCAGGTGCCCCTAGTATGACTTCTTAATTACATCTGCAATGACCCTATTTCCATTCCCAGGTCACTTTCACAGGTTCTAGAGACGCATGAATTTGAGCAGGGGAACACTCTTGCACCCAGTACAGGAGGGGTTGATATTCCCTTCTTCATATACTTCTATTTCATTTAGGTTTCATTTTGCAACTGATGTGACTGACGTGCGTTACTTCTGTAGCAGCAAAAAACCCAAAAATGAAAAAACAAGCAAACAAACAAAAACAAAAAAATGCTATCCCCACCACCAGTAGGCTGAGAAATAATACAAACTGCATTTGGTGAAGGGGCCAGTGCTGTCCTGAGACGAAGAGGAGAGGTTACTCATGCCAGTGATGATGCCCTGTGTCGGGAGGCTTCCTACATGCCCAGCCCAAGCCTGGTAACAAGACGGGGAGGGGTGTTGGGCCGGGATGCCTCGGGAAACGCCTGGGCATCTTGGCTCAGGCCAGGGCCGAGGGTGGAGGCTTTTCTGTCTTGCTGTGGGCTGGGCTGCTGGCTTCCTAGATACGGGGCTTACCCAAAGGAGATCATTTAGACTTCCTGTGGCAGCACCCCCTTCCTGACCAAACACAGGAGGCCAGCTTGGAAAAGCATGACTGTGATAACTTAAGCCGCATTCACCCTGGCTGGGTAAATACCGCCTGGGAATCAGTCACTGTTTTCCCCAACCTTCTTAGGTTCTGGGGCCCTGTGGGGAGGTGACTTCTCTCATGACAGCCACACCCCAGGTCTCCTTTATTAGTCACAGCACATGCTTAACTCGGCTGGGTTCTGCTCCCCTGACGTTCTGCACGTCCCACCATCCTGCGGTATGTGTTTACCCCTCCCCAGGGCTGGTTGGACTGAACAACATTTTGTGCAACCCGTTCTAAAGAGCAGCTGGGAATCAGGTTTAAATCATGGAGTTTCAGCACGACAGAATTAAAAATCCCTTAGACGCTTTTGTTTATGGGTGCCAGGGAGAGAAAGCAACCAAGGGAGAAAGAAGGAATTCTTCGTGTGTTTCATTTAATCACAAGTTGCGTCTGCTTCCTTCAGAAGGCACTGGTGTCCAAGTGATTTTTTAAATGTGAGAGCATCCTGTTTGGAGATGGGGGCTTTAAGTGGATAATTCTGGTTATTAAGAAACAAAAACAACGGGTTCTTTAAGAGGGGGTAGTGGGCTTTCTTCTCAAACAACTGTTCCTATGCCTAAAACTCTCTTAGAATGTCAATATCAAGTTCAGTCCCACGTGACTGAGGCAAAAGGCTTTCATCCTTTTTCTACAGCCATTTAACCCTTTACTAGGGTAAAGGACAGCCATAGGATAAGAAATAATCTCTTTAAAACAGTCTCTGTTATCAAAAGACGTCTCTTCCTGATCCATAGTTAGCCACAACCGACTGAGCCTGTACTCCCAGCAACGTTATTATCCCCATTTCACAAAAGGGAAAACAGAAGCTCGGAGAAGTTGAGTAACTTGCCCCAAATCAAAATCTGGATCTGAGTGTCTGCTAAGCCTGGTACCTTGACCACTATACCAAGCTGCTTCCAGAGAGGGCAATACCCATAAAAGTGTCCTCAGCAGAGACTGAGGAGAAGAGCAGGCATTCGCAGATGGGAGTTGGATATGCTTTCCATTTCTACCTTCACTATTTACCTGCTGTGTGACACTTAGTAGCTCACTATATTTTCAGGATTGGCCCTGGTGCGGTGCCCTTGTTCAGGGGTCCTACTGTCACCAGCTGTCTCCTTGGCAGGCACTAGAATGCCGTATTTTAGGGAGCCCAAGGACTGAAGGAGGAACCTGCAACACCAAGCTCAGGAAAGCTCTGGCCCAGTCCACCGGCCAGCCCCGGCGCACCAGAGGCACCCATTCCTGCCCCGGGGTGCAGTCAGAACACAGGGGTCTTGGAAAGCCAGCTCTTTCCTCTTTCGTGACCAGAGGTTCTGGGCATGCAAGCCTAGCTTCACCCGAGACAGGCTCTCCAGGCCCACCCCTTTCCTAACTCTGATAGCACTCGTACTGCAAGGTTGTAATTATTTTCAATTTGAATGTACAGAAAAGTACAAATGAAAAAGAAATGATCACTCATATTCTTGCAACCCAGAATTAGCCAGTTTTGATATATTTGCGTCTCATCTTATTTTGTATATCTCTACCTTAAAAGAAACCCACAAAATTTCATGATATAGATGTACATCAATCTTTGAAACAATTAGTATAATATGGGATAAGCTAAATCCCTAATGACCCCCAAGTCAAATCCTAATTCCTCCTCCACCCAGAGAGACCTTTAAGTTTGGTGTGTGTTCTTCCAGTATTAAAAAAAGACATAAAATATATGGATTTTTGTATGTGGATGCTTTCTATAAATGGCATCACGCTGTTTTCCCCATTTTGCAACTTAACTGTTTTTCAGTCAATATCTTTTTAAGATTTATCCATTTTGATACACATAGATGTAACTTATTCCTTTTAATGGTTCTAATATCACACCATTGTATGAATGTAAATTTTATTTACAAATAAATGCATTGCAGTTTTCCATTTTATGCTATTATGAACAATATTAAAATAGATATATTCAGGACTACCCCCATAGTACAGCTCTCAAAAGTTCCATTCACATCTGTATGTATGTCGCCTTCTGGAGTTAAGCCCTACAAAGTCTGCCTTGCTGTACTGGGCTCCGCCTGTATCTCCTTCAGTCATTTTTCTCACAATATTTATTGAGTGCCTCGAGAACGCAGGGCATTGTTCAAATGCTTTGCTTGTATTAATGTATTTAGTTCTTCGAAAGCCCTAAAATGTATTGTTTTCCGTTCTCATTTTTCAAACGAGGAAAATGAAGGGGGTTGAGGGCAATCCATTGGTTCCCCGAGCTGGCATGGGAACTGGGACGGCCTGGCTCCTGAGTTCCGGTGTTGAACCACTGCACGGATTCTCCTTTGTGTCTCACTTTATATGGGTGATGTCCCCTCTCAACTGTAAACCCTTCGGAGCAGAGACCCTGGGGAGCCACTGATTTTGCATTCCAGTGCCCAGGCATGCCTCACCTCTATAAGGGGCTCACTAGTATTCTGTGAATCACGTTACTCCTTGTTCAGTGCTCTTTTCCTAATTCACATTTCCCCTTCCCCATCTATCTCTTTCCCTTCATAAGCATTCTTCTCCAGCCCCCTGCCCATAACATGTCTGGGGGTTTCAAAGAGTGATAAAGGCACCTCACAGATACATAAAAAGGAAAGCTTTATAGCGTGCCCCAATTTGGGAAAGAATATTTTACCAAAGAGCAAAGGAGGGCCTGAATGTTTTCTGCCCTCAGGAGGCCCCGTCTTGCAGCCCTGTAGGTCTAGGCTGCACGGGAGGCACTGCTGTGTTCACACGTTTAGTCAAGAGTACTTCTAATTCTGGCCTTCAGCCGTCAGGCACGTAGGCAATTTCCTCTTATAAAGTTGGTGGTTGTAACGAAACAGGTGCAGATTTGAGGAAATGCAGGCCGCCTTCACTAAGCCCCCGCCGCCTGTGAGATTAGGTTGATAAGGGACTTCCCCCCCTTTAATTTATTCACCCCACCCCCAGTCTGCCCCGGGGCATGACCCCCCGCAGCTGGGCCCCACAGCCCGGGCGGGGGTGCCTCCC
>LNAC01001052.1:139081-181290 GCA_002007465.1 Ailurus styani | reverse complement strand
CCGGGCGTGGGGGCCAAGCCCGCGCCGCCGCCGCCCGCGCGCCGGTTGGGTGGTTCGCGCACCGCTGCGCGCGCCCGCGGGGACTTCACCCCCAGGCTGGCCGCGGGGGCCGATTCGATCTTCTGTACGGCTTCGTGGCGGCTGCGGGGCTGGGATCTTTGAGCCGCGGCGCCGGCACCGGGAATTTTGCTCGGCTGGGGCGGCCACGATCACGTCGGGTCCGCGCGGGGCCGGGCTTCGTCTCTCCCGCTCCTGGGGGAGCCCGGCCAGGCCCGAGGCCGGCCTCTGCGTTTGCACTTCGCAGCCCCCTACGTCGGTGAAGAGCCGCCTGCAGTCTCGCTCCTTCTTTGTTTCGGTCCATCCCTCAACGACTCTGTGACTCGGGAAGGACAGGGAGGGCAGGCGCTGTCCAATCCTTGGGACAACCGAGGACATCAAAGCTTATGTTTAGGTATTTTATTCGGTGGCAAGAAAACAATTTGTTGTAACTTCTACGGAGAGGCACTTAGCTCGTGGATAAATACATTTGAGTGCTGGCATAGCCTGTTTTACCAACGTCTTCCATTCTCCTGTGTTCACTGGGAAGACAAAGAGGAGAAAAAGAGCCCCGGGGGTGTGTGCGGGGGGGGGCTGGGGGAGGGAGAGTTTATATTAATATGTGTGAAATCGGCCCACTGTCTACACAGCTGTTACCTTTTGGTAGTCTTTAAAGGGACACAGCTGAGCTTACAGTAAGACCAGTGTTCGCCGAATAACTGGCCAGTCCTCCTCAAATATACCAAGGGTGTCTTTGGCTGCCTGACATGGATGAAGGTCCTGCCGCTGCCCGGGGTGGGGGGAGTGCAGGGGGTGGGGGGCGCCCCTGGAATGCGAGGCCTGCGTCTGAATCCTGAGGCTTCTGTCATTGCCAGTGCCCTGGGCGGTGAGGCTGACATCACTCAGCTTCTTCTCACGTCGGGTTGCCGTGAGGTGCAAGTGGAGAATGTATTTGGAGTTTCCTTAACTACCATGGCCCGTAGAAAGGAGAGGCGGGGGGTTCTTTTCCTTGGTCCTGCAGTATCCGGGGTGGGAAGTGGGAGACGTTGTCCACTTGAGAAAAATCTGTGTCACTTTTGTTTGCTCATCTCGGGTAAACCTCGGAGAACACAGTTTCTATAGAGTCAGTAGAAACAAAGATGAGTTAATTCTCATGGAAATTCTGCCTTTAGACAGAGCACAAGGTTAGGGGATCTTGACTGCAAACACAGAGCTAAGCCACTTGGAGAGCACTCTTCAGTTTGCCTTTGTTTTTGTTTTGATTTTTTTTTTTTTTTGGAGGGGGTAGAGGGTTTGCCAAACTCTCTCCAGATTTTAAAATTAATACATGATTTTGTAAAAACAAATTAAGATATAAAGACAAAAACCCTTTTATAATCACGTGTATACACACACACGTACACACGCCAATAATGTTAGCCTTTCAGGTATATTTCTTCCTAGTGACTTTAAAAATTCTTTTTAATATAACTGAGACCACAGTCTATGTTATTTTATGTTATTCACCTTGCTTAACGTTATAGCATACACATTCTCCCAAGTCACTAAACCTTTATAGTCACTTTCATGAATATATTATATTTTTTCAACATTGTTGGAAGTTTAGGTTGTTTCCATTTTTTGACTAAGCAGTACTCCAATGAATATCTTTGTGTATAAATATTTGACCATTTTATTTATTATCTCCTTAGCATGGGTTTCCTGAAGTGGAATTTTTAGGTCAAATAAACATTTTCAGGATTTGATCCCATTGCCTATTGGCCATTGCCACGCATGCAGGGACTAGCTCTGCCTTCTTGACTACTGTATTGCCGGTGCCTAGTGTGGAGTTGGTTAATGTGCAGCGTTGAAGGAATGGCTACAAGGACAAATTTTCATTTACAACAAAACTTGCCTGGGAAATATTAAAACCAAAAATTATGTTTCATCCCAACTGGTTCTAACCAGGTAAAGCTAATAAAGGACCTTGAACCTTAAGGGACAACACCCCCCCACCCCCCACCTCAGGAACTAACTGAAGACTCTTCTGACCAATGAGTAAAGTGACTTGTTTCAACCTACTACCTACCCAGAGTGCTAGTTTTCAGTGCTCTATTAGAATAACCATCTGGTACTCCTCCTTCCTAGCACTTAAGACAAAACCAAACCAAATCTGGACTTTTTCCCATTTAGGGTACTGCTCTGCAAATGTCTCCAGTAGTGTGTGCTCCCTTGGTTGGTAAATTGGTAGATTCAGGTGTGATTTAGAAAAAAAAAAACCCAAAACCTCAGGTGCTCTTGGTCTTTATTCTTTGACAAATGAGTATTGTTGAATTGAAACTCATAAAATTTGTAGCAATCTACAATTTTTCTAACAGTTTCCAAGTGTGTTTCATTGTTCCTTTGCTAATATTACATATTATAATTTTCATAACTTTGTTATTTAGTGGATTAAGATGTGAAAAAAATTTTTGCCTATTAAATGAGCTAGACCGAACCTTTTATTTTTTAAAATGGTTTATTTATTTATCTTAGAGAGAGAGGGAGAGAAGGAGGGAGAGAGGGGGTTGGGCTGGGGTGGAGGGAGGGCAGAGGGAGAGGGAGAGAAAGTCTCCCGCCAACTCTACACTGGGCACATAGCTCAGCATGGGGCCCGATTCCAGGACCTGAGATTGTGACCTGAGCTGAAACCAAGAGTTAGATGCTTAACTGACTGAGCCACCCAGGAACCCCTAGACTGAACCTTTTAATACAAGTGTTGTGTTTCTCTATTTATATTTTTATTTATTGAGGTCTTAGTGATTTATCAGTTTGTATGACCCTTTTATATACTAAGGATATTGCAGAGTAATTTCTTCATAATATTTTTAGCGTGAAGCAACACCAGGAAGATCCTGATGCAACACATTATTCTGATGTATTAAATTTTTGAAGTAATTGTATGTTTATATTACTTATTGCTGGAGGTGTTCTTAGGTGGAATGGGTAGTTTCTAGCCACTGGAATGATCTAAGTAGAGGCTGTTTGATCCCTTAGGGAGGACCTGAAACACCTAAATGAGAGGATGGACTAGTGATCTTTAAGTTCTGTTAAAACCTAGAGATTTTACGATCCTATCATTTGTCCAAGGATATAAGGCTAATAAGTTTTGGAAGCTAGTTTTCTTTTTATACTGTGTAAAATCAACCAGATCCTGTAAGAATCAAAGGATGATTTTCTGAGTCTATTGCCTTTATGTACATTTTTTTCAGAAAAGCCCAGTTGAAGAGTGTGAATATGCTTCGTGTTGAACTGTATCCTGGCCCTTTGGGACTTTATTTACCAGAAATAAACATGCACTTTTGGGGTGGCCAGTTGGCTCAGTTGGTAGAGCATGTGACTCTTCACCTTGGGGTTGTAAGTTTAAGACCCATGTTGGGTGTAGAGATTACTTAAAAATAAAACCCTTAAAACAAAAAGAAAGATTTTATGTATTGGAGGGAGGGAGAGAGAGTGCACAAGAGCAGGGGGAGAGAGAAGCAGACTCTCTGCTGAGCAGGGAGCCTGACTCAGGGCTCCATCCCAGGACCTTGGGATCATGACCTGAGACAAAGGCAGACTCTTAACTGACTGACCCAACCAGGTGCCCCCAAACATAAAAATCTTTAAAAAAAACCGAAATAAACATGCATATTTTCCAAAAGCTCTTACATGAAGAACATTGTGCAATCTGATTCAGTTTTTGTTTCTTCTATGTAATAAAATTTTATAAACATATTTTACGTATGTATTCCTTATTAAATAGTCTTTATTGTAGATTTTTACAAATTTATATATAACTATGCATGGTTGTATGTAAAAACCATGTGTACTGTATTAATAATATGGGGTTTTTTTTGTTTTTTTTTTAAAGTGATTGCTTATGTAGTTTTCAGTCATGTGCCAACTTTGGAACTACTTCCAGGATAAAAAGTTAGTTCCACTGTGATGTCTACGCAGATTCCTATTGCAGATGTCTGTGACAGGGGAGTCTTGACACAACATAAATGACATGGATTTTATGTATGCATTTATTACACGAGATGAGAGCTGTCTGTGTTCCGACAGCCCTTGTGTTTCTCTTATCCGTGTGCTCATTACTGTGTGAACTACGTACTCACCAGTTGCCCCTGTGATCTACAAGTTTTGGTGGGGAGGGAGCAAGTGGGACTTAATCCTTTTGTATCCCTAGCACTCAGTTTAGTGCTTGGCATTCTACAAAATTATCATTGAATTAAGAGGAATAAATCATATGCAAAGACCAGACATGAAACTGTACAAGAGTTTATGGATTGAGCTTGTTTGGAGAAAGCTGACCGAGTGTCCTCAGGGCCGGAGCTGGGGTAATAGTGGAAGCTGAAAGAGTTGAGTACCTCCCAGGAGCTAGCACGAACCTGGCATCTCACAGGCTTTCCCTTACTTAATCCTCACAACTTAATTGTTTAAGAGGTTTTTTTTGTTTTTGTTTTTGTGTTGTTTTTACAGGGAAGGTTTAGAAAGGCTCAGTTAACTTCGTCAATCCATAAATGATAGAATTGGCATTTTCTCCAAGCTTAGACTGGCTTGGAAGTACAGGTCTTTTCTTGTGACCAGGATGCCTGCTACTAGTAAGCAGCCCAGTCTCAACTGGGGCAGAGCTGGGGAGGAAAGGTGTGTTGGTTTAGAAAAGCACTTGGTTCCAACAACCTAGATGCATTTTGGCTCTGTATCTCCTCTCTCTCCACCCTTTACATTTCTGCATGTGCTCTGCTTCAGTTTTTCTCACCCTCGCAAGCCCCGGGGCCCTCGTGGTGCCCCCTCCTTATAGGGTCCCCCTGGACCTTCTTTCCACGCAGGCCACATACTCTCCCCTTCCTGTCCAGCTATAGGCCTATTCTTCTTCCATTAATCTGATAAACTCTTCTAAAAAAGAATAGAATAATTGTTATAATGTTTCCTCTCCTGCCCATGTGTTTTGTTAAATGCAGATGCTAGTCGTAGGGACTCTAAAGTTGAGAGGGAGGCATTTGGGCAGAAGGATATTTTGTCTCTTCAAATAAAACCAGAGACTGCAGTCACTTCCTCTCCAGCACAGCACAAAGGGTCCTTAGATCTCCGGGAGGTGATAAGAGCCAACATTTCATTTGTGCAATACATCCAAGGGAACTACTGTTCTAGGTGCTTAATGTAAATTAACTCTTTCATCCTCCTTACATCCCGATGAAGTAGGTGATAATGTTGCCCATACAGTTGGTTAGAGGAGAGCTGGGACCAGAGCGCTGTAGGTTTGGCTCTGGAGCACTAGGACATTCGGCTCAGTTGGAGGCAGTGGGGAGGCAAGAGGAGAAAGGCCAGGGAGAGGGAAGGTGGGAAAGAGGGTAACAGAAAAGAGAAGCTCTTAACAGTGGCTTAGGAATTTGACTGGACATGAAACAAAAAATAAGGTTAGACAGTGAACTGTTTTTGGAATCCATTAAAGAGGTAGTTTAGAGCAATTAGAATGGGGGAAGAATTAGCACCTGTTCCAAGGGGGCAGCCACAAATTGTTGGGGCCCAAACGAGCGGGAACA
Source organism: Ailurus styani (assembly GCA_002007465.1). NCBI lineage: Eukaryota > Metazoa > Chordata > Mammalia > Carnivora > Ailuridae > Ailurus > Ailurus styani. Next base: position 175,708 of record LNAC01001052.1, on the reverse strand, counting down.
CCCCTGGGCAGAGATCTGCTATTCTGTAGTTTATGACAGATAGTTTACTATTGGGTGGAACTCGCTAGAAGCACAGCCAGCCAGGAGGGAGTGAAGAAGGAGTCTGCCAAGGGATGTTGTAGGGGAAGGTTCCAGGCTGGAAATGTGAGCCAGAGGGAGGGAGGAAATGAGCTTTTCCTGGTGGGTGGATTTCACCCAAATGGAAGTCCAAATATGGGCCTCCAAGAGCTGGGGCACTGCTGGAGGGGGCCTGGTGTGTCTGGGAATCTCAAAGCCAAGATCATTCCTAAGCTGAGTGAGGGTGGATTCCTAGGAAGCCTCCTCATCATTACAAAGTATTTATCAAGTTCTAAGCTCTAATAGTTTCTCAAAAAGTGAATATTTCTGGAAAAGGCATTTAGGAGGTGTGAGAGAAACGTATTCTTGGGTAAGAGGCCAAAGGCAGGCAGACAGGCTCTCAGCAGCATTCTGTGCTAGGGTGATCAATTGATTGTTCTGGTTTGCCTGGGACCGTTCCAATTTTTGCACCGAAAATCCAGCCCCCCTTCAAAATACTCAAGACTCTGCTCATACATTACCTCTTGATAGAGGCTTTCCCTGACCATTGTCTGACATAGTATCCCACCCCAACTCCAGTGTTCACATCCTACCCCCTTATCCTGACAACACTTATGCCCATGAAACCATCTTATTTGCTTACTGTCTCTTCTCCAAAACCAGAATATAAGTTCCAGAAAGACAGGGATTTGGGTTTGTTCACTGTTGTATTCCCAGCACATAGAACAAGACTGGGCACACAGAACGTGCTCATTATATATTTGTTGAATGAATGATCACTTTTTAAGGTTTCCAGTACTGTGCTCAGCTTTGGATGTACAACGATGAGCAAAACCAGAAATGGTTCTTGGGCTCGGGAAGCATAGAGTTTAGTGGAGGAGACAGAAACATTAATGACATATTTTCATATATACAGGTAAAATTACAATTGGGTTGAATGAACAGATGAAGAGGAGCCTAAAGGAAGGGTATGGATGTTTTGAGAAAGTTACGATGCCAGATGGTGTCTGGGACCCCGAGCTAGTGAAAGCTTGCCCAAAGAAGTAATGATTGAGTTGAATCTGAAGGTTGGAGAAAAAAAATGCTTTCTTAGGAAGAGAAAACTGTGCATGCAAAAGCCCTGGGGCAGAATGGTGCAGGCTTGTTTGGAGAACCACAGCCAGGCCCTATGACTGGTGTGCAGAAAGCGAGAGCACTTATGCTGTGAGGCTGGGCTGGAGAGGCAGGCACGGCTAGGCCACTTAGGGCCTTGTGCATTGGAGGCCTTGCTGACGATTTGCCTATTTTTTCCTCAAGAATGATGGGAAATCAGTACTGCTGAGCACAGTACTGGAAACCTTAAAAAGTGATCATTCATTCAACGAATGTATAATGAGCACGTTCTGTGTGCCTAGTCTTGCAGTATGTGCTCAGAATACAATAGTGAACAAGGGTTTTAAGTAGGGAGTGTGTGCATATGTGCATACATCGTGTGTGTGTGTGTGTGTGTGTGTGATGATTAATCTTTTGTATTTCGAAGCGAGCATCTAGTTGATTGTCAGGGTTCCTCCATCCTGGTAGCTAAATGGTTAAGAGGTTAAAAGTCAGGGAGAGAATAATTAAAATATTTATAATGATAAAAGGTGGTTCATAGTCTTAATTCTTTTCTTCTTCTTTCTGTTGATGGACTAAATTCCTGTGGCCTAAATGAGGACAGAATGATGGTGGAATCAGATTTGTGGCCAAATAGTTTTTTGAGGAATCTTTCTAGAATGTGGGACTCCATAGATCTGTGAAGCCATTGTTTTCAAAGCACTCTTCTAGGCTCTGTGGGAAGAGAAAAAAGAAACCACATGAATGTACTTCCCCCTTGGGAAGCTTAGGTGTTTAATGACAGGTATGCAAAAAGGCACAAGATAGACCTAGAAACAAGTTCTACAAGAAGTGCTTCCTAGAGATACTCAGGCACATGTTAATATACAACCTCCTGAGAGCAAGGTCCATGTCTGAATCATTTTCGTTCCTCCCACAGAAGTTAGCCGAATACCTTGCTCAAGAGATGTGTCAAATGAATGAAGCTGAGTCTGGTCTCCTCAGTAGAGAAGAACAATTAGTCAATAGGCAAATCAGGCCTCTGGTGACACTTCCATTATAAAAAGTATTTCTAAAAAATGTAAGCTGCATGATGACAGTTTTGGTTCATTTTTTGGTTTTTCACTGCTGTGTCCCCTGTGCCTAGTATTTTGTCATTCAGTAATATTTTTCGAATACATGAATTTACTGCCTTAAGTGAGAAGCTCTGGAATGATCAGATCAGACGACTTAGTGAGGAATTGGTTAAGTCAATTAAGGGTCCCTCCATATGATGGGATATTATTCAGCATCTAAAGAGTATGCCCCCGGGGTCCCTGGCTGGCTGAGTTGGTGGAGGTGGAGGTGGAGTGTGTGATGAGGTTGTAAGTTCAAGTCCCATGTTGGGTATAGAAAGTACTTAAAGTAAAATCTTAAAAAAAAAAAAAAAAAAAAGAATAAAGAGTATGTCACAGAAGAAGGCTTACTGACTAGTCAGGGTGGTGAAGACATAGGCCTTGGAGGCCCACTACCTGGAGTGGAAACCCAGTTCTGCTACTCACTAGCTGTGTGACCTTGGGAGAGGAATTTAACCTCTCTGTAATGCGACTTCCTCAGCTGTACAATGGGTATAATAAGAGTACATACCTCAGAATTCTTACGAGGATTAATGAGCTGATACATAATGAGTTTATATATAAAGTATGTAGGACAGGGCTTGCTATGCAGTAAACAGTGTGTAGCAGTTCTAAATGCTTTACATATAGTGACTCCCAATCCTCCCAACAACCCTATGAAGCATGCTCTGGTTTAAAAATTAAAAATATATTTTATTTTATTTAAAGATTTATTTATTAGAGAGAGCATGTGCACTGGGGTAGGGGGGAGGAGCAGAGGGAGAGGGAGAGAGAATCCCAAGCAGACTCCCTGATGAGTGTTGAGCCCTATACAGGGCTCCATCCCATGACCCTGAGATCAGCCACCGTAGCTAAAAGCAAGAGTCAGACACTTAACCGACTGAGCCACCCAGGTGCCTCAATCCCCATATTTTAGTAAGTGTGATTCTCTGATTGTGATGGTTAGAAATTGGACAGTATTGTGAAGAGGAAAAACACGGTTTAATTTCTATTTTAACAGGATCACTGAGTCTGCTGTGTGAGAAACAGACTGAGGAGGCTGGAAGGGGCAAGGCCAGAACCAAGGAGAGTACTTAGGAAACTATAGAGAGAATCCAGGTAAGATATGTTGTTGGCTTGCATCAGATGGTAGCAGCTGAGGTGGTGAAAAACAGTTTCAGGATAGCTTTTGAAGTTAGAACTCCATTTCAGGAGTTGCTGATGGAATGGATAGGAAGTGTGAAAAAGATGAGTCATGGATGACTACATGATTTTGGATCCAATCAGCTAGAAGGATGGAATTGCCATTTACTAAGTAAGGAAAGACTGCAGGAGAGTAGGGTTGGAATGTGTAGTTGGAGATGCCTATTTGTTACCTAAGCTGAGATGATAAGAAGAGAGGAGGACATATAAGTCTGGAGTTCAGGGAAGAGTTCTGGGATGGAGATAGGAATGCACAACTCATCAGTCTACGGATGAGATCAAAACCCACATGACTAGATAAGATCACGGAAGGCGCAAGTAAAGATGGAAAGCAAGGCTTGAACCCAATCTTCAGAGGTTGGGAAGATGAGGAGGAACCAGCAAAGGCTGAGGTGGACCTCAGTAAGGCAAGTGGAAAACCAGGAACAGATCAGAATCCTGGTAGCCAACCGAAGAAGAGAGTCAAGTGTTTTACATGTTTTAAAATGTAATCGTGGAAACCTTCTTGTCAGTTGCCCCTGTAGCCATGTAGGTGATGTCACAGGTGGAGGAACCAGGGCTCACACAGGTTGGGCCCAAGATGCACAGTTTGGAGCAGAAATTGTTTTAGAGACCAACTTGTCCGACATTATGTCCAGTGTCTTTTCCTTGTACATTTCTGCACTGTGGACTCCTCTTGGTCAGAAGAGGGAGGCTTGCCCCATCAATTTTATTGAGTTATTCCCCTCACCTTGAAAATGGTCTTCTAAACTAGTCATTCCACTTGTGCACCCTGGTGCAAAAACTTATTTGGTATTCAAGTAAGAGCGCCTGTGACAAAAGAAGACCAAAAAGGAAATAGGTTAGGCAGCTCATTGTCAACAGCTGAAGGGTATGATAGAATTAGTGTGGCCTGCTTAGGGATTTCAAGTTGGAATCCCCCAGCCTTGTGGGAGTCGAGGGGCATGATTATGAGCCTGTGCTCTGGGCCACAGAGGGTCGGTTGTACAGAGCTGTGTGTGCATGTGCCTTTATACCTGTGTGTGTGTGGATGCGTGTGCATATGAGAGAGAGAGAGAAGAAAAAAAAAAAAAAGCAAAATCTCTTGCCAACCTCATCAGCCTGTTCGTGAACTGACCCTGGGGTGTCTAGACCCAGTAGGCCTGCAGGACTCTACTGGAAGAAGCCGGAGGTCGGGCAGATGAGAAGTGACAGAGATGGATGCACTATGGAAAGAGAGGGCAGGGACAGTGATACATTCTCTTCTTGTTTCCCATCCTTACAGAGAGGAGGGTGAAAGCCACCCAGAAATTTAAATACGCTTTACCTACCCCACCTTCTTCCATGCGTCAGTGGCATGGAACTGGGAACTGGGAAAAAAGAGTTGGACAAAACTGTTGGGAATTCTATGGGGGTGGAGGGAGGACATTGAAGTATCTGTAAGAGTGGGGTGCCAAAAAGATGAGTAAGAAAAGTTTTGGGAAATAGGTTGGTTGAAGCTAAACACATGGAGAGAAGAGAATCGAGTGAGGAGTTACCTGAATTTTGGGGAGGTAGGTTGTGAGACAAGGCAACTCAGAAACAGGCTTCGACACAAGGCCACCATCCGTGGGGCCACCACCAGGGGCCTCTTGTTAGCAAACGCATTCCAGCTGAGACAGCAACCACTCCAAGTTGCCTGGGAATGGGGCTCACTCAGACTGTTTAATCTGACATTGTTTCTTAGATGGTAAGCCGTTTTTTTTTTTTTTTTTAATGGAGACTTAATTTGTTAGAGATGTTTTGTGTTTAGTTTTAGAGCAGCAAAATTGAGGGGCGGGTACAGAGATTGCTCATGTATGCCCTGTCCACACACATAAATAGCCTCCGTCATCATCAACCTCCCCCAGCAGAGTAGCACATTTGTCATAACCGATGAACCTGACACATCATATTCCCGCCAAGTCCATCGTTTACGTTACAGTGTTGTCACACATTTGTACTAACCCATAGACTATACCATCCCGAGAGTGAACCCTAATGTAAATACTGGACCTTGGCTTAGCAGTTTTCATCTTGCAAAGATTTATGAGTAAATGTAGAAATGTTTAAGAGAACCATCAAACTCGTAAGAGTTCTGTTAATTTGTGTACCCTGGGTATTTGAAGTATTTGCAATATTTAAGGGAAATTGGCCCATGACAGTAATGGTCATTTTTTGACCATTTTAAATATGTAATTAAGAAATTGATTTAGTTTTGTGATTTTAAATTAGAAGACATTCTAAAATTACTATCATTATTGGAATATTTGAGAGACTGGAAGTTTTGTCATACTTTAAAATTTTTTAGAGCTATAAGAGATTTTTTAGACAATTGATATCCTTATAAAAGATTAAATATATCATGTTACATATTAATGTTGAAAATATTTACAACATATTATACAAATATACAAAATGTATTTATAATATAGTATAATTTGAATATTAAATATATATTATTTATATATTAAATCTTAAAATATGAACATGGCTTAAAATATTTGAGTGAGTTTTATAAACTGAATTTTTAAATGGAATCAAACATTATTAAAAACCTCTTAAATGTGATTAACACTTGCTGTATTTATAAAGACTAATAATACCTCTAAATTGAACTTAAAAGTTTAAGGGAGACGTAGATTTTTCAAGTTTGTAACTTTAACAGTTTGAGGATTAAATTTTAAAAATCAAAATAGCTCTCTCTAATCTTTTCTATGTAAAGAGAGGGTCCTTGCAATTACCAAAAAAAATCTCATTATTCTATCAGGGGCCCCGTGGTAGCTCCGGGGTGTCTAGGCCTTCCATGTGTTCGTGACTCTTAGTTCCAGCTAGCTTGCCCTCAGAGGACAGCCGGCTAAGGCCGGACTCCGTGGGGAAGCCGAGAGCCGTGGCATCCGGGAGCCCAGGAGGAAGAGGTAGCTGGACTCCCTTGTTCATCAGGGGCATGTCGATCTTGCCTCCTGGAGACTGGGCAAAAATAGGGCTGAGAGCTACAAAGACAGTAGGGAAAGCAAAATGAGAGAGTAGATGACAGGGTAAGAGGCACTCTAGAAACAGTAAAGGAACCAAAGTTGGTAGAAGCTGTGAACACACATTTAGGAGAGTGTTGTGACTTAAGCATGAAATCAGCATGGTCACTGTCTCATTTTATAGGTAAGGAAACGGAGACTCGGAGAGGTTAATGAGGCACCAAGATCTCATGGCTAGTCAGAGGTAGAGATGAGACTGGCCAATGGATCCTCTAACAAATCCTAATTCAGGATTCTTTTCAGAGCATTTCTTGCTATCAGTGCAGGGTAAGTGGTTTTGATGGTCAACATCAAGTCAGAGCACCGGTTGGTGGTTTAGGTTTTACAGTTTGTCTGAAGGGCTACTGCCTGAACTTCCAAGGCTTTGGGTAGAAATTGTTAAATACTCTCACCTCCTCCCTATAGACTTTTAAGTTTCTTCTGGATCCTGGGCCTGAATCCTGGACCTTTCAAAGCAACCTAGTTGTGAGAGGAATGTCCTCAGGACTAAAATGTCTTATCCTGGTAGAGGTCTTAGGGGGAGCACCCCTTTGAGGCCCTCTCTGAGGCCCTGCGCAAACGCCAATGTGGCAGTGTCCAGCTGGGATAGGTCCTGGTGGGAGGCGGAATGGGAATGTTTGGGGGAATGGGCCTGGTGGAGAATGAGGGACAAATCCGCATATCCTGGAAAATGGAAGGTTCCTGAAAGGGCAGGGATAGAGGATCTGATTTCACAAGGCTGCCCCTGAAGGTAAAGAAAAGAGGAGAAGCCCAAAGGAGGTATCCTTGAATTTCATCCTCCAGCCAGATCTCCCAGGAAGGAGCTTCTGAGGGTTTTCCCTGAGGTGGGCTGAGGAAGCTCTGAGTGAGTGACCATCTAGAGATGTCTAGGGAGGAAGGGCAGTGGTGCCATTGAGGATTGTGTGAAGTTCAGAGTCCCTCATTTTGTATGTTCGTCCCATGGCTCTTACCATGTCTACCATATTTAATAACATGCTTTACAACTGGGCATATTTGGATACCTTTTGTGATAACCTCTCTAGGGAGACAGAGCAGGTAGCAGTATCCCTGTTTTATGACTGGGGAACCTAAAGCCCCAAAAGGATAAAAACATGCCGAATAGAGGAAAAACTTAGGAAGAGTTAGGGCCTGATTTCTGAACTCGAATCCGGTGACCCTACCCCCTTCTTCCATTCTTCCTCTTTTCCTTCTCTTTTTAATTTTAATGGTTTTATTAGTTTTTCTTCTTTATGGAGGCTAAATGTTATTAAATATATTAAGATGGAATAAAACATAGATAAAATTTGAAAAGAAGAAAAATTATAATTCTACCACTTAGAGATGATCACTGTTAACACCTCCATGTATGTCATTTTGCATTCTTTTCTATGCCTACAATAGATATTATTATCAATATGGCTTCATACCACTCATAATTTCTATAGCATGCTTTTTTCTCTTTTCTTCCCTTTTTTGCATTGACCCAAAAAAGGAGAAGAAGAGAGCCTTTAGACTAAACTCTTTTTTAAAAGATTTATTTTAGAGATAGAGAGAGAGAGAGAGGAGGAGAGAAGGACAAGCTGTTTCCACACTGAGCACAGAGCCTGACTTGGGGCTCGATCCCAGGAACCTGAGATCATGACCTGAGCTGAAATCAAGATTTGGATGCTTAACAGACTGAGCCACCCAGGTGGTACTCCTAGACTAAACTCTTAAAAGTTTTTTTTTGGAGGGGGGGGGCACTTGGGTTGCTCAGTCAGTTAAGGCTCTGCCTTCGGCTCAAGTTGTGATCATGGAGTCCTGTGTTGGGCTCTGTGCTCAGCAGGGAGACTACTTCTTCCTCTTCCTCTACCCCTCCCCCTGCTCATGCACACTCTCTTTTTCAAATAGAAAATAGAATCTTTAAAATTTTTTTAACCAAAGTAATATATGTACGTGATTGAAAAAGTCAAACTAGTACTACAACTCTTACATCAAGAGATATTTGCCATGTTCATCCTACCCCATATTCGATTCCACCCCAGAGGCAACTACTTCTAAATCTTACAGTTTTCTAAATAACAAGCTTATAATGCTATTTTTTAGTTTTCAGGTTTAGATATTATGCATCAACTTCCTCTGTGTAAGATGATGGTTTGGTTTCTTACATTCGTGTCCTCCATGTCTCTCACTCTTCCCCTTCCTCCTTTTCTCCAAATATGGTCATAACACTGTTCGGTAATGCAGATTAACTGAGTATTCAGTGATCACATTTCTACAGGTATGTAAATAGTATCAAGGCTGAGCCATATGGAGTACTAGGAGTGTTCTCTATTTTATCAAACTCTTTGCCCCTGGAGTTAATACTTGACTTATTTTTGTTTTAATTTGCTTAGTTGCTTGGTTTTCTATACCGAGGTCTTTCACATAACTGTTCATCACGTCTTGATCTGTGTGCAAACATTATTATTATTATTTATTTATTTTTTCTGAAAGGCCCTCCTAAGAGACTCCTGTCTCCCATCCCCTCTCAGGACTGGTGGCTCTCCAGGACTGCTACGTGTTTTCCTCCCCATCGCCCTGGAACTTTCCTCCACCTCTCCCCTGAGCTGGATCCCCTGTTTCTGGCTCCTATGCCTTCTTACGTCTTGGTTTACTCTCTTAGTTTTATTATATATGCTATCCAGGAGTGGCCTGAAACTGCTTATGTCCTTTTCACCCTGCTACATAGAAACCTCACCCTTTTAATGGGTGAGGAAAAAAGTGTTGGTTTTTGTTTTCCACTCAGCATAAACCAAGAAAAGGAATTCATCACATGTGGAGTCCAGCAATTCCCGCTCCAGGGAATTTTGTTTTTCTTTCTTTCAGTTTTAGTCAAATTTGTTTTCTGGATTCAGCAATCTTGTTACACTTAAACCTTTGATTTTCATTGACCTTAATCAAAAGGCAATAAGAAAAAAAAGAAGAAGAAGAACCAGTATCTGAAAATCCAAGCTGTGACTATTGAAGGAAAGAACAGCATAAAGTTTGCTCTACTTTAAGAAAAAGTTGACTTGAACAGAACATCTTCAGCCCACCCACAATCTCCCTGCTTGAAGACTCTGGCAGGCGATGTGCAAATTGTCACATGTGCCTGGCTTGGCCTGGCTCTCTCCCAGATTTCTGTTCTGTACGTGGCCTGTGGGCTCTCAGATGTGGTTCGATGCTTCGTTTGCCACATTTTTTTTTTTTAGCACAAAATACAAGCTTTGGACAGGTGCTGGGGATGTAGTGGCTTCTGAAATTGTTTCCCAGAAGGCAGTGACTCATCACAGGAAACCCCTTTGTTTCCCTCGGCTTCCTGCTCCACCCATCTGTGCGTGAGTTTCCACATTCCTCCCCAACAGACAACAACTTACCCCTAACTTGAGTCAAGAGTGTTAAGGGGAGATAGTTCTGGGAGTAAGTTGGGGCCACCTCTTCCAATAGCCGTGTCCATGAAGGCAGCAGGCTTGTTCTCAGTGCCTTGGCCTCTCCCCGTTGAGCTATGGGTCAATTTCCATTCCATGACTCCTGGAAAATCCCTTTCCCTATGTCCCTAAGCAGATGATTGTCACATTGTCAAAGAGATGGACTTGCTCTCTTAGCCCTTGCTCTAATAGACTGCTTTCGCAGAACTCCTTTTCTGGAAAATATATGTGACTACACATTTAGTAACAGGTATTTAATTGATGTGCACTAAATCAAAGAGGATGTTGGTGACAGTTGACCCACAGTGCTTCTTCAGGTACCGCCAAGGTCTTCAATGGATAAATGTTGAAGTCAATCATACAACTCAGATTCCTAAATGTTTAGAGTTAAAAAAAAGCTTAGAGGTTATCCAGACTTACTTTTTCCTTCTATAGGCGAGGATCTTGAAGGCCCATCAAGTTATTTTCTCACGGTCACCCAGTCAGGTGCTAGCCTCCTTGGTCCTGGCCCTTCTGAGTCTGTATGCTCACGCCTGCCTCCACAAGGCTCTCCAGTTGTGCCGCAGTCCCACTTCCGGCTGCACCCCTTCTTGGCTCTCTGCTCCTCAGGGCGAAGCCTCAGCTGGCAAAAACTCTCCCACGAGGTCTCACCCCTCCTCTGTCACTGCTTTCCCCAAAGTCCCTCCCTGGCCAGGCTTCTCTCCAGACTACAGGCAAATTCAGACTATTGACTTTGGTTTCCTTTGGCTGAGAACCCATGACTTTCCATGAAGGGTGTGTTTCAAAGTAGTTCTTCAAAAACATAATAGTAAAATACTCACTAAAGGAAATTTGAAGACGACACAAACAAGTGTTTTTTTAACTTTTTGGATATTTTCTTTGGACATTTCCCCACTAGATCCCTCCCTTCCAAGGAATAGGTGGGTTGGTTGTTTAATTATAATCATCACCTTACTCATTCTACTTTGTATTCTGCTATTTTCCATTTGTGTTCTTTTAGGGTAACTCTATGACAGAAGGATTGGGAACAAATACTGGTCTGCTTTTTTATGAAAGCTTCTGTTAGAACACTGTCACTTATTTAGAAAAATAGGTTCTCTACATTTTGGTAGGACAAACAATAATGTGTTTATCTGAGACACATTTGGGGGTGGGGACAGGAGACATGTTCCATATATCCCCTAAATCTTCCCATCTTCCTCACTACCCCATATGGGGCAGCTGGGGTTGCATTCTCTGTCACTGTCAATGGGACACTGTGCTTCCTGATAATCTATGAAGCAGAACTCTTCCTTTGCCACCATATCCACATTTAATCATGTCTTCTGGTCTCCATGGTGGTAACAGCTTGGCCCCGACCACCATAACCAGCTGTGAAGCCTGCACACCCTACAATTCTGTGAAAGCAGGAACCAGTCTTTGGCCTGTTTCTCTATCCCCAGTCTGATGCCCAGTATACAGAAGATACCTAAGAAATGTTTGATGAGTGATTGAATGGATAAAGCTAATTGTGACTGCAGAGTAGTCTTCCTTTTTGGTGACTCCAAAAACAAAACCACAACTGTGATGGGAACATCCTCGCCAGACTATTTCCTACCACAAGGGAAGCAACAAACTGAATCAGAAATTGAAAGTCAGGAAGGCTGAGAAGTATCTTGGGTAGCAATGTTGGTTCCTGGTTTCTCTGGTTCTTTCTTCTTAACTCCTCACAGCCCACAGACCCTGGATATTACAAGGTCCTTTTTTATCATTTAAGAATCGTAAATGCCTGATTTTTCTTTGTTATCCTCTTTAATTTTCAAGCAAAAAAGGTTTATTTCCCAAGATAGGTGCAGTAAACTCCACTCTCGGGGAAAGCCCAAATCTTCATAAATTTCCCTTAACACCTCAAAATCTGTGTCATGGGCTAAGCTGGCTTGTGATGTAAACTAGTTTCTCAGTGGAAGATTACTCAGCAGTAAGAAATAAATGAACACCGTGATAGATACAACAACCTGAATGAGTCTCAAAATAATTTTGCTGAGTGAAAGAAATCAGAGCAAACAGTATATACCATGTGGTTCCACTTGCACAAAATTCTAGAAAATGCAAACTAATCTATAGTGACAGAAAGTGGTTGCCTCGTAGGTGGGAAGGGAAGAAGGAGGAGGCAGGGGTCAGAAAAGGGCACCAGAAAACTTTGGGTTGTGATGGTTATGATTATTATTATGATTGCGGTAATGGTTTCACAAGTGTGTATGTGTGTCAAAGCTGGTCGAGTTATGCATTATAAATATGCAAACTATATTGGATGTCAGTTACACACCAATGAATCTCTTTTTAAAGTTGTTGCAAGGAATGAAGCCCCATTCCCCACCCTCTATTTCCTATCTCACTTTCCAGCTTCCTTCTACTAAAAGGTGATCACACCCAATTTTGTTCCTAATGTGCAGTCAGTCCTTTGTTATGGTAGACACCAAGAGTCCTTTGCTTCTTCTGGAAGTAAAGAAAGTATTTAAACTGGATCACCATTTCCTCCCACAATTAAGTGGGAGTTAAGTGGGAATTAACCCAGGCCCTCCTGAATGCTACGGAGGAGCTTGCCCTCTTCTGTCTGTAGCCATTTAAGGACTGCCTCCTCTCCCTCCAGCTCCAGGGACAGGTTTTTGAGTAAACAGCAGCTGATCTCATGTAGCTCGCACTTGAATGACTGCAAGCCTGGGTGGGCCGTGACTTACCAGCCCCAATGATAACAATTCTCAGACCTTTCACACATTCTGGGGAGTGCTTTTCAAAATTCCCATCGGTTCTACACAGGATGACCTGAGACAGTGTGACCTTCCCCGTTTGCCTGTTCCTTCTCATACGGTTCCCTCACTGCTCTCCAAGGTGCTTTAGGGTTAGGTATCTCCAGATTAGTAGTGAGAAATGCAGGCAGATCCCCTCTTGAGGAATTCAGCAATATTCTAATGTTAGAGATATTTCTGGAACCTAAGGAGGGATTGGGGATGAGTCCCTGGAATATACAGATAGGGGGGCATGGCTGACCTGCCGAGATGCTGCCTGTTCTCCCATCTTGCATAGACCAGAGGTTCAAGGTTTTAGGTGGTTAAGTAAGTAGCAAAGACCTCACATTAGAGCAGGGCTACTCACACCTGTGCTGGTCTGGGATTAAGTAAGAAGTTGAGAGCAAGTGTTTAGAAACCTTTATAGCAACATGCCAGCCTAATTTTATAACTGTTGGATCTAAGAACAAAAAAGTTGGGCATATGTTACAGGTCCTTTTCTTCAAACTCTTTTCTAGTAATTTATGTTAAAAAGTTGGAGTTCATAATGGATTGGTAATTACAAAAAAAATAAAATCAACTTGCTCTTCGCTACAGATCTTTTGAGAGACACTGTACTAATTCCATGGCCTCTGAAGGGCAGTTCTGGGCATCTTCCTTCCGAAGACATGGTAGATGAGCTATGGAAAGATTTGGACAGTGCCAGGGAGGAGGAAGGCAGGGAGTCACCCTTTGTCTCTAGTTCCTTCTCCTTGACCAGACTGTATATGCGTCTCTGAGGAAGCATTACACCAAGAATAAGCACACATGAGACAGAATTGGAGGGGACTGCAATCAGAGGAGGGGCAGGAAAAACTGTGGTTATCACCTGGAACTCTTGTCTTAGGCCAATGTCCTTCACAGTGCACCTTAGGGGCAGGTGGAGGAATAGCTGAGAAATAAGGATTTGAGAGGAACCATAGCTCACACCTCACTAGTCTGGAATGAGCTGAAATTGGGAGTCTGACTTAAGAGAATTCCCTACATTTAAGATGCTTATATAACCCGGGAGGAGGAAGGAGGTGGACAATCACTGCCCTCTAATGCATGCAAATGCACTGACATATTTCTCTGGAGTCACTGAGTAGAGGAATCATCCCTGTAGAAGACAAGAGAGGGGACAGCACACTGGACAGAAAAGTCTTAATGAAAAGAGGTGGGCTCAGAAAAGGGCGGAATATAAAATGACCTCATTATCTATCTTAAAATGGGGAGATCCAAGTGGCTGAGAGACATCAAGAAGGACCTGTACTTGAAGTCTTCACCATCATATTTCAGAGCTGTCTCTGCTGGTCCCTGCTCTGTTTCTGTAGTGAATCATGGTGTGAGGTGATACTCAGGTTCCCAGGGGATGTGGAACAGACCAGTGCCCTGCTTGTCCTTGAAGCAGTCAGCTGACCACCGCCTTGCCCTCCCATGTCCTGCACAGGTGGTGGGACAGAGACGACAGCTCCCTCTTACTGCCTCTTCCGTGACTCAGTCTGTTCTCATCCCTGTTGCTGACGATGAGGTACTCCTTGCCTGAGAAGAGACAATCAAGCTGGGTGGGTTCCGGCTCTTTAATATGAGAAGAGCTCCTGTCCTAGCTTTGGAAAAGAAAGGAAACACCCAGGCCTCTTGGTTTTTTGTTAAATTAGAGGGTGCTTTCTGCCTTGTAAATTCTCCTGAAATATATGTTGGCTTTGACCCGGTGATGACGCCGGCATGTCTGAGTGTGCCTGCTGTGTAGCAATGCGTTCTTTCTAATCCCAAGTGTTGGGGTGCAGGGAAAGCTGAGAGTCGACCTTGGGTCTCATGTTGGTTGCCAACACACCGGGAGGAGGATACTGGAAAGCAGAAGCAGGGTTGAAAACTTGGCGGTCTCTCCTCTTGTGCCAAACCCAAGTTAGTGACAATGCAGTCATAGTTACTTATTTGGGGGGATGTTTTGCAATGTCTGGAACCATCTGCAAGGAGTTTTAAAGGGAATGACAAAAGAGGGCAGGAGTATTATCAGATAATGCGATAGTAACTCGTAAAGCCGGCACCTTCTGGGGATGGAGTGACTGACTCCCTTGATCAGGGAGACCAGCCTGTGGTTCTAGGTCTTTACCTCTCCTGGTTTCCTGCTCTGAAATACTCAGGGACAGCCTGAGATAAAATTCAACCCATAGCCACTGGCCCCCAAAATTTAGCATCTGTTTGGCTAACAAGACTGGTCCTGTGTAAAACAATGTCAGTAAGCATTGGATTGTGGCAAAGATTACAGCTAATACGGGTGTGTCAAGAAGGAGGGATGGATGTGGTTCCGAGGACTCAGGAAAAGATCCTGGAAAAGTGGGGCTTGGACTGGCACTGAGTCCTTCCCTCCTTGGGAATGCGGTCTGAGTTCTGGACTTAACGTTGGACGTATCTAGAAGCTCTCTGGGCCACAAGATGGGGACGATGGCAACTACATCCTACGCTTTCTGTGAGCATTACATCCTAGCTGAGTACGAGCTTAGTAATGTTCCCTCTCTTCCTTCACTTCCGTGGCTGCACGGTGTTCCTTCTGGGATGAACTGCTGGGAACGGCTCACCAGTTTGGATGGAGTTCTTAGATTTGCAAGGTTGTGATTTCTCCTTGTGGGGACGCAGTGCTGTAAACAAAGCAGGAGTCGGCAGAAGCTCTTCTCACGCTGCACCCAGTTACCCCACCGGGCTAAGTATGCCTCTCGTAAGCGGGGAACTCCAAGGCAGAGCTTATCCCAAGAGAGATACTTTGCCCAAGTACTCACTTGGCTAAAAATACCAGAGTTCTCAATATTCATGTTATGATTCATATTAATCGAGTTCTTGAGCTGTAGCTTCCTTCCTAGCCTCTCCTAATTTAGAAACATTTCCCCATTCTACTATACGCAAAATAGGAAGTTCTTTTTTTTCTTTTTTAAAGATTTTGTTTATTTATTTGACAGAGAGAGAGAGAGAGATCACAAGTAGGCAGAGAGGCAGGCAGAGGGAGAGGGGGAAGCAGGCTCCCTGCTGAGCAGAGAGCCCGATTTGGGGCTCGATCCCAGGACCCTGAGATCATGACCTGAGCCCAAGGCAGAGGCTTAACCCACTGAGCCACCCAGGTGCCCCAAAATAGGAAGTTCTAAAATCCTAGCTTGCCCTAGAGTACAGTTCGTTCTGGAAAAAGAGGCCTGTAAAGTGCCTTTAAAATTTTTTAATCAGTAAGAAATTGATCGTAGATAGAGAGGAAGTAGAGCATGATGGAGAAGAGCCCAGACTCAGGATCTCAAGTATCTGCACTTGTTTCCTGGCTCTGCCACTCGACAAGCTACGTGAGTCTGGGTAAATTATTTAACCTCTTGGTGCCTCAGTTTACCCATATGTCAAATGGGAAAACAACTGTGCACCTCTCATAGGGCTGCTGCAATAAATAAAGGAGTTGAGATTTATGTAAAGCACTTAGAGCACTAAGTGGTCAGTGTAAGTAGTAAACATGGGTTGGCCGGAATTAATATTATTATGTCCTAGCGAAACGGGGAGAAGGAAGGTTTCAGGCCTTGAGGAATGCTGTGCCCTAAAGAAGAGGGCACCAAGGGGCACCTGGGTGGCTCAGTCGTTAAGCGTCTGCCTTTGGCTCAGGTCATGATCCCAGGGTCCTGGGATCAAACCCCGCATCGGGCTCCCTGCTCGGGTGGGAAGCCTGCTTCTCCCTCTCCCACTCCCTCTGCTTGTGTTCCCTCTCTCACTATGTCTCTCTCTGTCAAATAAATAAATAAAATATTTTAAAAATTAAAAAAAAAAGAAGAAGAAGAAGAAGAAGAAGAAGAGGGCACCAAGAAAGCCAGCACTCACGGGGCCTGGTGACAATGGGAGGGGGAGAAAAGAATAGGAGATAGGAACCCAAGCACCAAATCCTAATTCAATGGCCCAGGTTCGATGATGGGCATTGAAACTGCCATCAGAGAGCCCATTAGAATTTGACAATCTCTGTTCTAGATTCTGGAATTCCTGGATACCGCCTCTTTGCCAGCCTGGCCCAAGACTTGTTTTGATGAGGATGATGTGCTAACACAGGACTGAGTCAATAACAGGTTCTTTGTTCTGTCTCCTGGACCTCTGGGTGCCACTGTGTGGACATGTGCAGCTTGGCTGGCAGCTGGCATCTTAAGGGTTCAGGTTGTTATCAGATGGACACTCACCAAACAGAGTCCCTCCCGACCTGGTGGTGTGTGCAGCAGCGCACGTAGGCCCACATGCCGCATATCTCTGCCTGGGCAATTACGTCCCAGCCACCCTGCCCCATTCCAAGGCAGCAGGAGCCAGCTGGGACACAGTGCCTGGGGAGGGAGCCAGGTGCTTTTCCCCTTTCATCCTTTTTAATTCCATAGGCATTTTCTTCTAAGCTTGGGCTCTAATGCAATGTCCACCATGGAAAAACAAATCCAAAAGGCAGGAACTGAGCTGGGTCTGTTCATTGTGCTTCATTTTGCTGTTTGGAAATGAAGCCAAAAGGCACAGCCTCTGTCCTCCAGGACAGAAAACCTAGAAGCAGCTTGTCCTTTCCCCAGCTGCTGCCTGCCTAGGGAGGGTACTGCATATATCTACACGTGAGTGGTTCACTGACTGGTCTGATCTGCAGGTCTCTATTTAAGTACTAGTGTGGGTTTCGGAATCCAAGTGTATGAAGTGCATGTTTGGGCGTGGTCTCTTGGCCAAGCCCCAGGCTTTGCAACCCACCCAGCTGGTCCCCAGAACTGGCCTCTTACATCGTAAGTGATCCCACGTAGTTCTGATGACATATGGTTTATGACAATTCACCCTGGTTTGGGAAATCTCCCTGCTAATGTTCTCTTATCTTGGCAGAGAGAACCGTGTTTGAATACTAACAATTGGTGCCATTTATTGAACACATGCTATGCCCCAGGCAGCTTGCTAAGGGTGCTTTACATAGTGATTTCCCACAGTCTTCCTGTCGGCGTGCCAATGGAGAGAGTGTGATCAGCTCTGCCTTACACATGAGGACTCTGGCATGCGGTGTTGTTAGATAACTTGCTCAAGGCAACCCAGGTAGGAGGTGGTAACACCAGTATTTGAACCAGGCAGTCTGGTCCAGGGCATTCTTACCCACCATAGTGCCCACCGCCATGGTGTCTCTCTGCTTATACACTGCCAAGGATTTTTTTAAAAAAGATTTTATTTATTTATTTGACACAGAGAGAGAGAGATCAGATCATAAGTAGGCAGAGAGGCAGGAGCAGGGAGCCCAATTTGGGCCTCAATCCCAGGACCCTGAGATCATGACCTGAGCCGAAGGCAGATGCTTTAACCCACTGAGCCACCCAGGTGCCCATACGTCTCCAAGGATTAAATCAATGCCTGAGAGTGATCATCCTCATTGTTATCATTAGCTTGATCAGCCAGTGGGGCCCAGAAACCTCTGCCTCATTGATACTTTGGGTTAATTTGCTACATCTTTGATATTAGGGATAATAATGAAAAAATTAAGTTATTTCCTTATTGATTCCTACTACTTTGATTCAACAAATATTTAGTGAGCATTTACTTTGTGCCAGGCATTACAGTAGACCTAGCAAGGAGAGTTATTACAGGGTATTTGCTCTCAAAGAACCACACTCTAGAAAGATAAATAATCTTCTTAAATTTCCAAGATGGCCCCACAAGGCCATCTGAGACCGGCCCTGACTTCCTCTTTAGTCTCATTGCTTTGCATCCCCTGCCTTTGTGTCCTTTTGTTTGTTGAGCTTCCTACCACCTCAGAGCCTTCTCGCCTTCTGTTGCATCAGCCTGAACTACTCCATACATTTGCCACGTAAACTCCTCTTCATCCTTCAGGTCTCATCTGAAACTGCTCTTCTTTAGGGGAGTCTCTCACAGTCCTATAGATTACGTCGGGATCCCCCTGTTACATTTTATCGTAGCTCCCTCAGCCATAAATTTTTGTAATTATTTGATTTATTCACCAGCTCCTTAAGGGCTTTAATAACACGTTTGTTGTTAACCATCGTACTCCCGGCATAAGATAGGTGCTCAGTAAATACTGCGCTGGGAACAAAGATTATAAACAATTTATTAGAGCAAAAACTGGAATGTGTTAGTCTCCAGTCCTCCAAGAATTAGACATCAACGCAGGATTAACATGCCAGGATCTTATTAGGGGGGAAGTCATTTGGAAAAAAGAAAAAAAAAATGGAGGGGGGGAGGGCATGGAAAGCCGGGAGGGTCATCAAACTGTGATGCAAGTCTGATCCTAGAGTGAAGAAGGGAAAACAGGAAGGCGGGGAGGACCATGATGCACATTCCGGCGCAACCCGGGGAGACCAAAGTTGAAAGGCAAAGGAGTGCCCCCTCTGGCAGGAACTGCCCACTCCTGAAACCCCACCCCCTTCCCTGATTGGCTGGAAGTGCGTGGGAGGCGTACTCCGGCAGCGGGGCGTGGCGTTCAGAGATAGCTGGGGGCACTGCTCAAGCAGCTTCCTGCTCCCCAGGGACAAGCCTGGGGGGCTTGTTCTCCTGGCGGCCAGGTGGCAGTTCAGAGGCAAGAGGGGATGACATCCAGTTGATAGGGAGGACAGAGATGACCCAAGGTATGGCTTCCACAAAAGGGCGGGAAATCTTGATTCTGCGTCTCAGCAAGTATTTATTGGACAGACAGTATTCTTTTGACACCGAGGAAGATACAATAGGATTGGCTGTACATGAGCTTTCTTCAGAAAGATTTAAGCTAGTTAAGAGACAAAGTAAACTCACACGCACGCTCCTGAATCTCAACTTTCTCCCTTCGAAAATGAGGATAACTCCATCTACCTGCTGTGGCGGAGGACAGGTAGATGCAGTGGCTTTCGAGAATAGGGTAGGTGTTCAACAAATAAGATTTGAATGAATTTAAGTAATAATGATACGTTGTCTGCCTCACTTTTTCAGCTTTTCTAGTCACTTCAACAGGGCCGAGAGTTTTTTAAGTTTTCGAAGAAACTTCTGGCTTGAGACGTCTGCTTTCCGTGTAATTACTCTCATCAACAGTCCCCTGAGGCTTTTTCTTTAAGAATATTTCAAGTAGAAGAACCGCAGTTTAAATATTTGATCAGCACCAAGGGAAGATTTAGTGTCGGGTTACTACACTGAAAGAAATCTCTGGGAAAACGCTCCCTGGTGTGTGCTTGGCCCAGTGAGCTCACTTCAGGGGTTGGTTCCTTAACGCTTAACCCCAAGGCAGTGTTCAGTTTGTTCTCAATCACAGTACAGTCACTGGGATGTTGGTTAATCAGGTTCTTTCCATAGGTGAAGGCTGTGGATCCCTGCGGGAACTGGAGATGTGGGGTGGGGTGGACCTCCTCCCTTCTCCTCACTGCCAGAGTAAAGGGTTGGTCTGCCTTTGCCTTTCCCCACCTCCAACACCCTTTATTTATTTTTTTTAAAGATTTTATTTATTTATTTGAGAGACAGAGAGTGAGAGAGAGAGAGTACAAGCTGGAGGAGGTGCGTAGGGAGAGGGAGAAGTAGGCTCCCCACTGAGCAGAGAGCCTGATGTGGTATTCAACCCAAGGACCCTGGGATCATGACCTGAGCCGAAGGCAGACTTTCAACCGACTGAGCCACCCAGGCATCCCAACACCCTTGTTATATATTCTTCTTTCAGTACATTTCCCTCCTTCAGCCCTGCTCCCAAATTAATCTTACCTTGCTTTCACTTGTTGAACTGGCCTAGGACTTGGTTTTAATTCACAAGGATTTCCAGAGCAACTAAGTAGTAGTGCAGATACTGTTCCTCAGTATTCTCATACAGAGTGAGGGGAATAGACTGGCTAAGGCATAAGCTGTATATATGAAATGTAAACTCTCTAAAAAAAAGTATCATAGGAATGTAGAAGAGACAGGTTTTCTGGGTGAGGAGGACACGTTTGATCCAGGACTCACCGTTAATCATTGAGAAAGAGGTGAAGGAGACTTCGTTCTGATGAAGTAGCATGGGTGACAGCAAGGTGTATTTGCCGTGCTCCAGGGAGACAGGTAATTTGTAATGGCTGGAAGACAGGGAGGGACCCAAGTACAGATGAGAAGGAAAAAGTGGAGTGGTGGGTAAGCTATGGCAGTCTTTGAAAAGCTTGTTCAGAAACATCCTAGGTCAAGGAGAGTCGTTGCTATTTTAGAAGCAGGGGACAAAGTCTGCATTATTTAGGAAAAAATGTCTAAGTAAAGGACAAAACCCAGGCAGAGTAATACAATAATTTTGGTGAGAGAGAATCATTTCCACAAAAATGAAAATAAGAGGGCAGATCTGAGAGATAGAATGATGTGGAAGTAGAGAAGAAGAGGGCTTTGAGGGTTCAAGGCCAAGGTTTCAAGCCCATGTATACTAGGGTCAGGAGTGGGGGGGGATGCTACTGAGAAGGGGAGCTGAGGAGGAGGTATCTGCTTGGTTGGGAATGGGGGTCTTCACAATAGATCATGTTGCATTGGAGGGGATGGCAGGATGTGTGTCTGGATATGATACTGGAATTCAGATCTGGAGCCCAAGAATGTAGTCAGGGCTGAAGACGAAGATGTGGGAGTTGTCATCACAGGGGTAGTAGTTGGAATGGCACATTGTTTCGCTTCCTCAGTCACCTAAAGAAAGGCATGGGTTTCCAGTGGCATGGGTTTCCAGCTGCATGGGTGAGCGCAGGTGGAGGGATGTTTTCTGGTGCCTGGATGGCTAGTCCTGATCCCTGCAACACAGCCCTTGGATCTTTGAGATTCCAAGAAAGGAGCACATTAGTCTTACCCTCCTTCACTTAGCGCAGCTTTGCCGCTTCTCCCTCAGTTGTCCACTTCTAATCCTGCAAACAGCAGCTGGAGAGGGTGAGTGAGGGCCAACTTAGCAGCTGTGTGTTGGGAATAAAGAAGGCATCCAGGATGAAGATACTGTCTGGCTACAGCTGCTGCCAAGATGTGTGTGTGTGTGTGTGTGTGTGTGTGTGTGTGTGAGAGAGAGAGAGAGAGAGAGAGAGAGAGAAGGGTAGGAGAGAGAGAGAGATGGGCGGTACTCATAGCAGGGAGTGGGTAAAAATTACAGGCCAACTTTCTGTTAAGGATGGTAAATGAAATATTCTTAAAAAGTTTTAATTCTGTACCAAGGGTGATTCCATTTCATGTTTTATTCCAAATCCTGGTGATGAGAACATTAGAAATTGACCTGTCTGGATCCTCCAATTGCTGGTGACCAGGTTTTGCTCACATACCCCGGCCACCTTGGCAGCAGAGTATGTTCAAACACTCGGGTTGGTTGGAAACTGCTTCCCGGCTGGTGCCTCAAGGAGAAGCACAGGGATCTAGAAATACGTGAAGAGATGAAAAGTTCAAGAAGAGACCGTTTTTCCCAATCTCAGCTGAAGAGAGGCCTCTTCCTGGAAAGTGATTAGGGATTTGGGTGTGTGGTTTTGTTCCTGGCCAAACTTAAGTCTCGAGCTGGGTAATCTGTTTCCAATCATAATTTGGATTACCCCGCATACTAACCGAATGTTTGTTTGTCTGAAGAGGCCCATCTTCAGGCCCCAGAGAGGTATGACAAACCGCCACTCAAGAGCCAGTGTACTCCTAGCTGGTAGGCTCTTCCTGAGACTGGCAGGCAAAGACCGCTGCCTCTTTGTGCTGGGAAAGGGCTGGAAGTTACTGTTCACAGTGTCTGGGCTTCCTCAGCCCAGAGCTGTCCCCTTTGGTCACTGTTGATATACTCTCTTCAGGGACCAGCTGGAAATGGCTGGGCACTGCGCCTGAGGCCAGGCTGAGCCACCGGGGCCATGTCAGGTGTGGAGGTGGAGCTCCTAGGAGGAAACCACAGTGACTACTGAGACATCAGCCGTTTCTGAGTTTCTCCCAGGTCTTATTTTGACAGGTAGGAGAGAAACCAAAGAGGCAGCCCAAGCTAAATAAAAGTTAGCTTAAAATTTAGCCTCTTAGGGGAAAAAATGAAACAAGATGAAACCAGAGAGGGAGACAAACCATAAGAGACTCTTAATCTCAGGAAACAAATTGAGGGTTGCTGGAGGGGAGGGAGGTGGAAGGGATGGTGTGGCTGGGTGATAGACATAGGAGAGAGTACGTGCTGTGGTGAGGGCCGTGAATTGTATAAGACTGATGACTCACACTCCCGTACCCCCGAAACAAATAATACATTATATGTTGATAAAAATAAATTAATAATAATAAGAAAAAGAAACCACTAGTAAGGGCCAGGGAAAAATTAAAACAACAACAACAAAAAAACACTTAGCATCTTAGATCATCCCTATTCCTTAAGACAGTTAGTATGAGTTGGCGGTTTACTCTTGAGGACCAAATAAATCTCATTGATTTTGAAAGTTACCAACTTTTAAGAACAGTTTCACCCAATTTGGAAATACACACTTCTTTATGAAGAAAGTGCTGCACTTCAGGACTACAAAAATGGGCTAGGAGATGAGACAAGTGTGGTTTTGCTAAGTCAGGGTATGGGTGGCTTAGAGAAGATGAATGAATAAAAGGAGGCAGGCAATTTCACAGATGAAAATGGATTCCATTTCATTCGTGATGTGCAGGAACACTTTATGTCATTATCAACACTTATGGTATACAGATGACATGGGCCCCACCCCTGCTGTGAGCACAGGACAGGCTGTGAAGAATTCCACTGTTTTCACCATTAAAAAATCTCTCTCCCCTTCTCTCCTCCTCTTTCCCTGCACATGCTTATTCTTTTTTTTTTTTTTAAGATTTTATTTATTCATTTGACACAGAGAGAGAGATTACAAGTAGGCAGAGAGGCAGGCAGAGAGAGAGGAGAGAGGAGGAAGCAGGCTCCCTGCTGAGCAGAGAGCCCGATGTGGGCCTCGATCCCAGGACCCTGGGATCATGACCTGAGCCGAAGGCAGTGGCTTTAACCGCTGAGCCACCCAGGCGCCCCTTGCACATGCTTATGTGCGCACATGTGTGTGTGTGTGGTTTCAAAAGAAATGTTGATAGTAGTTTAGAGGGCAAGACATATAATTGTTGTGTTTCTCTTTTCAGGTCTTAGGAGGAAATACCTAAGAAGAGGTGATGAATTACTGTCTGAAAAGTGCTTTGAGATCCTCCGAAGGAAGGTAATTAGAAGTATGAGACATGTTTCCTAGATGTGTGATTACATGTGATTATATGTTAAGAGTGGTGCTACACTACTTCAAATGCATTCGTCTCCTGCATCTCCAAGCAGGCAAGTGTGTGCTGGGAAGCGGGGAGAGAAGGGCTAGAAGGAAGAGGAGCTACTGGAATGAAGACTTGTAGTTCCTGTGAAGCGGGAGGAAGACAGCCTGGGGTCCTAGGGTCTTTGAGAGTGGGATCAGGGCCTACTGTGTTCCCCAGGGGAGTTTGGCTCCCCACCCCTGCTTACAGTCCCAACTTTGTTGACTTTTAGGGTGGTCTCTTTGTTCAAGTTTTACCAGAGGAGTCCATGACCGCTGTGTCGTCAGGGGAAACCAGCTTCCTTTTTTCAAGAAAACTGGAGGCTTGTTTTCTGGGTCATTGTTATGTGGGTAATAATCATGGAGCATTAAAATTTTATTATTCTCCACACTTATGGAGCTGCTTTTCTTAGAATGCCCCATATTTTTCTTTCCAGCCAAGTCTTATTTAGAGAGAAGGGTGCTCTAATATAAATGTCCAGTACATACCTGGATTGAGGCCACCTCTCCAATGATCCACAGTCTCTGACTTGAGGGGCCCAGAAGCAGTAGCGTATGCTGGTTAGACCTCATATCCGTGGCCCATTGAATTCTGGACCTGTTGCTCCTACTTGCAGAATTTGAGGCAAGTTATCCAACCCCTCAGAATCACAGTTTCTTTATTTGTGAAATTGCATAGGAATAGTATCTACCTCTTTGAGTTATTGCTAGCATCTGAAGAGGAATTGTGTCTCACACTTGCAGTAGGGTCTTAATAGGTTGGAAGTGCCAAATATGTGCTTGCTGCCGCTGCTTCTGCTGCTACTACCTATGAAAAACTATAGGCTCAATGAGAGCAAATGATTATGACTATGATTGCCATCATTATAAAAGTACTCCTGAAGAAATTAAGGTTGATTTAAAGCTGAATGCTCAAGTAGTTAAAATTAAGTTTGGCACTCTTCCATGCCTATTCTTAGTCTCTCCTCTTTTGTTCTGGCTTTTCCAAATTTTTGACCACACAGCCATGGCTTGAGGTTTTTGTGATGTGTTAAACATATCCCCCAGGAACGTAAGTGACTTAAGGTATAGATTCCTACAAGGATGGATTACACTTTCAAGGACACTGAAATCTTGATGTTTTTCTGAAAAACAAAGTAATAAACCCTATAGACCTCTAGAACTTTGAAGCTGGACTTCAGGGACCATCTTGTTCAAGCCCAGAGTAGGCAAATGATTCACGCTTGGAGAGCAGGCATAGCTGGTTAATGGGAGAATGGGACTGAAGTCTTCGGTTGAACTAGACAATTAAGAACTATGACCATGTAAAACATGGTATGACTCCTTGTAAAGCTGCTTCTACTGAGCTACACCATAGCAATATGCCATTAGTCTCCAAAAAAGGATGCTCTTAAGATTGCCTACAAAACAGTATTTTGTGCACTAAAGGAGATGAAGTTGAGGATGTCATCTTGATCCTGTTTACCTGAACACTTGAGTGGCCATACCTTTCCATTCTGAGTATTGAGAATGGCTGGCCCTTCTGAAATAACTGTGTTTTTATCTGATGAATGTCATGAACTTTTTATGTGATCATTGATCATAGGATTAATGCTTTTTGAATTGGTTACTAGAAAGCTCAAGGCCAACTTTACATGCTACCTCTGTGACTAAAATCCAATACCTCCTACAAATTACAGATGTTCACTACAGCTGAAAGTTTCATAGCCATTTTTCCTGAGTGTTCCACTAAACACTAGCAATGGCTATTTCTTGGGGGGAGCAGGAGGAGTTTTGGGGTCCTTGACACTGTACCTTTTACCTCCTTCTTGGATGGTCTTGATATTTATATTGGTGTCTTAAATGTTCTGAGGAGTCTGATGATTTAAAATCAAAACAAACAAACAAAAAACCCTTTTTGAACTTTCTTTAGCACTGTCCTTGTAAAACTTGTTTGACCACAGAATTTTATAAAAATATTCTCTCACAAGTCTAGTTTTATATGAAATATGTTTTGGGAAATACTACCTTTTAGTAACATGTAATCAAATCCTGTTTATTGGATTTATGTCAGTATAAAGGTTGGTTCTTGACAACGTGAATGAAACATGATTCTTCCTAGTTCTGGATAGCAGGGAGAGAGTTCAGGTGGGGATATTAGACCAGTCAACTGAGGAGGTCCCTTTGAGTTAGAAAATTTGGTGAGCCCTGATTTAAAAAAGGAAGAAAAGTTTTTCAAGAGTGTCTGCTCATAGAATTACAAATTTAAGTTTACTAATATGAAGACTAAAGTTAAAAATTAAAATATTATATAACATTTCTGGCATTCTTTATATCTAATCTAAAGGCTGGCTTTAAAAATCATGTTTTTAAACCCCCCCCCCACTCGAACGTAAAACAAGGATAAAAATTTCCTTTGGAAAGCATCAAAGTTAAAAGTTACAAAATTTTCATCTGAACTCCTTTTGGGTTATAGAATTGAAGCCCTCCCCCTTCCTGCTTTGATGGAGGCTTACATAATGGAGGTGGTACAACTTCATGGTGTATCTTGAGGGGTTTGCAGCTGGGTTTCTTCCTCAAGTCCATAGTGCATATAGAGCCCAAAATGTTCATTTCCCAGGAAACTTTGCCTTTAAGATCCCTTCTCCTCCCCTCTCCATTAAAACTCAACAAACATGAAGCAACAGCAAGGACTTCAAACCCCAGCCACAGGTGTATTACTTAAGTGGGAGCCTGGGACTTGTCTCAGACAACACACTCAGCCTCTGGATTTGCTCCATTCCCTTGACCAGTGAGCTAGACCCAATGGGAAATTTCCAAGGGTAAAGTCACCTTCAAAGAGAAGGGACAGGCTCTCACGCTCAGGTCCTTGGTTGACATCCAGCTCCTTCCGCGGCCTACCTGACATGGCCCCATATCTCCAATGTCTTTCATTGCCTTTCCCTTTGTGTATGATTGTGGAAGGTGTGCAATTTTGTTATTTCTCTGGCCCACTTGTCTCTCTGATTGTATTTCTTTGTTTTTGTCTGTGTTCAACAATGCCTGCTACATGTCAGGTATTATGTCACAAAAATGAGTATGCCCTGTCCTTGCCCTTGAGGAGAATACAGTGTAGATGAGCAGATGGGCACTGGAAACAATTTCCATTCGGTGTGACAGACTCCGCAAGAGCCATGTGTGATGACCAGGGAGGCAATAATGGAGGCGGCATTTGGGTCTAGTCTTAGAGAATGTGTTGAACATGGATTTTTCCATTAATAGAATTACTTTTTTCTGCTTAATGGCAACCAGCCTGCTAGATGGGGAGGTATAAACCAATGTTTATACCTCTTTTTCACATCTTGCACAGGGAAACAACCTACATCTGATTGTCGAATTTATCAACTTACAGGATGAACATATAATATATATGTTTATATTATATATAATATATATTTAACAAATATTTTTTAAGTACCTCCTTTATGTAGTGAACTATGGAATCAAAGACAGATAAGACACATTCCTTGTTCTTAATGAGTTTTGGATTAAATCAGGAGACTAACTGACAGAACCTATTAGCTAAAGGCTAGACTCTTATTTCAAGCAATTCAGTGACTGTTCAGGCCTTAATCATTTCAGTTATCGGAGGACAAGACCATCTAGGAAGTGGACTCTCCAGAACTTAGTCTCGAGTTTCCCTGATGTAAAAATATTCTAGCGATAGTCTTTGGTTTTGGAAATTCCTAGAATTAGCTTTGCTTTATGTTCAATAATTGCCTAGTTTCCTAATCTCATGGCAGACAGAAAATAAATGGCGTATTTAAATTGCTGTGTGGATGACAATAAAGCTCATTACTGAAGAACAGGTTTTAACTTAAATTTCAGAAGAAATTTTACAAAGTGCAAGAACGTGTCGGGTAAGCCGGCTCCTTGAGTTTGCTATTTCTCAGCTGACACTGGAAGGTGGTTAGCAGACCTAGTACTGGGTAGAATTCTGTGGATTTTTTTCAAGTAACTTTTATGAGTCAAATCCATGGCTGTCAGTCATGTGGCATAATACCTATCACTTCTCAGACCGTATAAATAGTTCTCTAATTTGATATTAGTAGACAATCTCATTCTTTAACAAATACTCTTTTTCTTTATTTTATTTTTTTAAAGGTTTTATTTATTTTTTTGACAGAGAGAGATTACAAGTAGGCAGAGAGGCAGGCAGAGAGAGGAGGAAACAGGCTCCCCGCTGAGCAGGAAGCCTGATGCGGGCCTCGATCCCAGGACCCTGAGATCATGACCTGAGCTGAAGGCAGAGGCTTTAACCCACTGAGCCACCCAGGCACCCAATACTCTTTTTCTTTAGACTTAGCATGTCAGGTCTTTCCTTTCCACCNGATCATGACCTGAGCTGAAGGCAGAGGCTTTAACCCACTGAGCCACCCAGGCACCCAATACTCTTTTTCTTTAGACTTAGCATGTCAGGTCTTTCCTTTCCACCTTCCCAAAATTCAATTTAATAATGAGTTTTGACTGTTTATGTTTATTATATCCAGACCTCATAGTGTCTTCATCTTCTGTTCTGTTCAGGTTGAGAGGGTGTCCATCCCGATAGTTTCCCAGAACCCCAAATCCGAATAGGACCCTCCACCACCAAAACCATGGGGCTGGCATAGCATTTGAAAGCAGCACTTACGTTCAACTTTCTGGTTTGAAACTTAGGATCTTCTATTTCCAGACCTGAGAGTTTTGCTCCCCACCGTCATCCTACACACCCTCATGGTATTTTAATACATATGTATGACTCTTACCAGCCCACAAACTCATTAAGAACAAGGAATGTGTCTTATCTGTCTTTGATTCCATAGTTCACTACATAAAGGAGGTACTTAAGAAATATTTGTTGAATATATATTATATGTTACATATATTATATATAATATAAACATATATATTATATGTTCATCCTGTAAGTTCATAAATTAGACAATCAGATGTAGGTTGTTTCCCTGTGCAAGATGTGAAAAAGAGGGGTGCCTGGGTGGCTCAGTTGCTGTGTCTGCCTTTGGCTCAGGTCATGATCCCAGCGTCCTGGGATTGAGCCCCATATCGGCCTGCTTCCCCCTCTTCCGCTCCCCTGCACTTGTGTTCCTTCTCTCGCTCTCTCTCTCTGTCATAAATAAATAAAATCTTAAAAAAAAAAAAGACGTGAAAAAGAGAAAATGTCATGTATACAGGTGTCTGAACTTGACTTCTCATAGTAATTTTTTTTAAAGGGCAAATCAAGGAATGTCCTCATAAATGAAATGTGAATTCCTCCCCAGTGTGATCCAAGAATCCTGATTTACAGTATAGTAGAATGGGACATTATACTTTAGGATCTTGTATTTGTGGATTAGATACTCTCTCAAGAAAGGTGATACTGGGGTGGGCGGGGGGGAGGCACCTGGGTGCCTAAGTCAGTTAAGGGTCTGCCTCTGGCTCAGGTCATGATCCCAGGGTCCTGGGTTCGAGTCCCACATTGGGCTCCCTGCTCAGTGGGGAGCCTGCTTTTCCTTCTTCTGCTCCCCCTGCTTATACTCTCTATGTCAAATAAATAAATAAAATCTTAAAAAAAAAAAAGAAAGGTGATATCTGGACTGAAAGTGAAGGATCTTGCCATCTGTGGAAGGCTAAGATAAAGTTGCTGGATGCTGGGTGTCTACTAATGTGTCAGGGATTCAGAGGCATGTGATTTCATTTAATCCTCACAAGTGATTGACTTCCTCTAGGTCAAATAAGTAAAACATATCTAAAACTAAACCCAGGGACAAGCCTCCCCAAACCTTGGCATTCTCCCAGCACTCCCTGTCCCAGTGAATGAAAACCTCAGCATCCACTTCCTCCAGTGAGGAACCTTCCCTCTCTGTCCAGCTTCTGAGTCTTGCTGAGGTAACATCCACCCATCTGTAGACACACTGCACAGCTTCCATTCTGGCCCCAGCCACCATCTGCCTTCCATGGATGGCTCAGTAGCCACCTGGTCATCTACCTTGCCCTCCTCAAATCTAACCCCCACACCAAATCTTGAGTGGTCTTCACAGAACTCATGTAGGACCATGTAATTTTCTTGATTAACAATCCTCTGCTGATTTTCCTATTTATAAGGACCGAAGTCCTTAACCAGATCCACCATGCCTTGCCTTGTTTGGGCTCCAGATCACCTCTGCAGTCTCTTCTTATTTTCTGGGCTTCCACTATTCCAGCTGTTCCTTCAGCCTAGATGGTTCTTCCCTTCCCTTTCAGAGTCTAGGCTGTTGCCAGCTCTGCTGACAGAGCTCAGCTCCATAGTGTCTTCCTCAAGGCACTTTTATGTACTTTATGGCGTGTGTGCCTCTTTCATAGTTTAAAATTTATTTGTACTTGCTTAATTTTTTTTATTACTCTCTGGCTCTCCCATGAGCCTGTAGGCTACACGAGGGCAGTTGCCTGTTTTCATTCATTAGACTCTAGCCCAGAACCTGAAGGTAGTGAATGGTAGGGAAGTATTTGTTGTATAAATTAATGAACAACAGCTGGCAAGTAACAGAACAGATCTGAACTCAGAAGTTTAGCACCCCATGTCTTTTGTGTGTGGCCAGGCCCCCAAATGGCCATTCTCATCAAAGGACCACAGGTGTGGAGACAGGAAGGTAGAGTTTGGGAGTCTGGCTCCTGCCTCCTGCTGGGTCTGGGAGGAGCTGTCCCTGTAGCTTGTGGTCCTTGAACACCCACTCTGCCCTAGCATCACTCCTGGCGCTTTGCGTAGATTCTGGCAATTAATCTCCCTCGACAAGCCTTCCGGAGGTTAAGTACCTTGCCTACAGTCACCCAGAAACTAGGTATGGGGCCTGCGTTCAAGCCCGAGCCATTTGGCTCTCGACCCACATTTCCAATCTTTTTGCTATTTATCCTTGCCTTACTTTGTTCCATGTTTTCCCCGAACTATGAGACACTGGTTTTGGTGTCTGTTCTTTTTCTTTAAAATCTGCACCCATTTCTTCTTTAATTTATCCTTTCCCTTCTCTCCCCCTGCCTCTTTCTTCCCTCTGTCTTCCCTCCCTTTCTCCCTCATAATTCCATTAGTGAGGAGAACCATGATGTTATTTACCTGGAATTTACATTTCAGGAAGCTTTTTCTCTTAGCAGTGGGGAAACTTCCTGCACACTTTGCAACTTTGTAGAACAAAATGCAGATAAGCATTATAAACCTTGAAGCACGTGCGCTCTTACTTTTATGATTCGTTAAGATACAGTTTTAAAATCACCTCTGAGGGCGCCTGGGTGGCTCAGTGGGTTAAAGCCTCTGCTTTCGGCCCAGGTCATGATCTCAGGGTCCTGGGATCGAGGCCCACATCGGGCTCTCTGCTTGGCAGGGAGCCTGCTTCCCCCTCTCTCTCTCTCTGCCTGCCTCTCTGCCTCCTTGTGATCTCTCTCCCGCTGTGAAATAAATAAATAAAATCTTTAAAAAATAAATAAATAAATAAAATAAAATAAAATAAAATCACCTCTGATTTTGGGCTTTGAATTTGGACTAGTAAAGGTAGTAAAAGCAATATAAAGAAAGGGAAATAAACTTCAAAACTGCCTTTTTTTTTTCCCTGTGAGAAGTCCACTATAAATTGTGGAGATGCTTCTCAAATAAAATTAGATTCTGTGGCTGCCTGCCGCTTCCCTCCGCATTTCACCTCTTTTCTCGAAATCCTAGGAGCCTCTCTGGGGACAGGAGGTAATCTGAAGCAAGAAGAGAGTATTTAGGAGCCTCAAGCCCTACAGAAAGCTCAGGCACACTGATTTGCATTTCTGGGTCAGCTTGATTTC
This sequence comes from Ailurus styani, assembly GCA_002007465.1. NCBI lineage: Eukaryota > Metazoa > Chordata > Mammalia > Carnivora > Ailuridae > Ailurus > Ailurus styani. The sequence continues at coordinate 144,087 of LNAC01001052.1, read as the reverse complement.
ACGTTCATTTAACCCTTGTACTGACCTTTGTTTTTTCCACACTTTGGCTCTTCCCACCCTCTGAGAGCAAGCAGTATGCTCCACCCGCAGATAGTACTTGGCCCCCAACGCCCCAAGTGTGCAGATTACCTCACATTTCCCTTTTCAGGGTGCCCCCACCATTAAGGAAGGCACTGGCCAATATTTGAGGTGTCTCTGAATGAAGGTTTCATTCACAACCAAAAAGGTAGTTTTGTGTGTTAATAACAAAAAATGAACATTATAAGGTACATATTCGGGTATGTCCATGGCTGCCACGGTTTTGCACTTCCCGTGTGGGTGTTAATCCTTCATGTTTTGAGAACAACAATGGAGAAAGACGGATATCCTATTCTGTCTCTTTTTGCATGAGTCATGCTGGGAATTCGGTGAAGACCCGCAGTGTGTCAGAAAGGGGGACATGACACATATCTAAGGTTTTAGAATAAGGCTCTTTCCAGGCACCTGGGTGGCTCAGTGGGTTAAGTGTCTGCCTTCGGCTCAGGACATGATCCCAGGGTTCTGGGATTGAGCCCTGAATCAGGCTCCCTGCTCAGCGGAGAGTCTGCTTCTCCCTCTCCGTCTGCTGCTCCCCCTGTTTGTGCTCTCTCTGTCAAATAAATGAATAGTCTTAAAAAAAAAAAAAGGAATAAGGCTCTTTCTCCTCTCTTATTCACAGTGTAATTTCTGTTAAGAGGGAGCCAAGACCCCCAACAAGATTTAGTACTTGTGCTGTGATAGGTATAGGTCATTAGTTTGTCTGTGAAAAGGTCCACTTGGCTAGAAGACCCTTGCGCAAAGGTAAAGGTGCATCGTAAAATGCCAAGTGCTGCACAGATGTTGGATACGAACCTGATGTTAGAATAATTGAGATCAAATATGAATGAAATGTCTGTCTCCCAAAGCTTTGCCTTAATCACTAAAAATTACTTTATTGCCTTTTTCTTAGAAGTAATAACATAATTTTGTGATATGTGAATTAGATCTTGACACAATTGTTTAGAAAAATGTAGTAACAACATTATTAAGAAGATAGGTAAACAATGAGGATCAAATAAAAATCACCAATATTCCCAGTTCCCAGAGAGAACCACTGGTAGCATGATTTGTTTTCTCTTAGTTTTGGTGTGTGAATACCAACCCGAAACAATGCAGTAAGTCACGCTGAAATCTTTTTCACAATGTGTTGTGAACATTAAATATTCTTCTGCATAGCGTTCTGTAATATAAATGTTTTATAAAGAATTTATAAATAAAGAATTTAAATAGTTCTCTGTTGTTGGACATCTAGGCTGTCTGCACGTTTTTGACAATGTGTGTAGCTCTCTAATGAGTATCCTCATGGCTATATTTTAAGCACATCTATGATGCTTTCTTAGATAAACTTCTGGATATCTAGTTGCTAAATCAAAGAGTGCTCATTCTTTTGAGGCTTTAAAGCACACACACAAGCACTCCTTCAGAAAGGCTGAATCAATTTATACTAGCAGTATATACCGTTGTACTTATTTTTATATATATTCCCCAACACTCCATTTTAGTTTCAATTTTTTTTTCTAATATGACAAGTGAAAAATGGTGTCTCATCCTTGTAATTTTGACTCCTTATATTCTTAATGTCCTTAAACATCCTTTCAAATGATTATTGACCATTTACAAAGTATGTCCTTTGAACATTTTTCTTATGTGCTGTTTATCTTTCTGTCAATTTCTAAGGTTTTTAAAATCTAATAGGGCTATTAATTATTTGTCATCCTTTTGAGTTAAAAAAAAAAACACCTCTCAAATGAAAGTGATGTAGGTTTTTCCTTAGAAAGACAAGCAGCTGAAATCGTTTACACAAAGTCTGCCCCCAACTGCATTCACCTGATGTGTGTATGGGTTTGTGAACTTTGTGTATGACTCAGTTGCTTTCTGGCAGATATTCCCGAATCAAGAGTCAGAAAGCATCATAGGTTTCTTTACAAATAGTTGTGGTTTCGTTTTGAGATAAATAATTACTTGACATAGGAAAATAAGGGAAAATTACAAATAGTTTTGAGCACTTGCCGATCTTGTATTTATAGCATCCATTTCCAAAGACTTTCAATTCCAAATATTTTTAAAGGAAAATTTATGTTTTCTTCTACTTCACCTGCTTCATGCGTGGGGTTGTTGTTTTCTCTATTTTAGCAGGACAAACATAGGCCAGAACTCCAAGGCAGATGGCAGGAACTCCTAAGACTGGATGGTCTGTTGGGCTGGGTACTTAAATAGAAGTTGATGTTGGATGAGACCACATTCTTCCTCCTGTCCCTTCCTTTGCCCTGCGGCCTCTCCCTCTGTCTTTCTCTCTTTTTCTCCCCCTCTTCCTCTCCCCACCCCCTCCTCTCTTTATCCCCCCCTCTTCTCTTTAGTTGGCCACAGGACCTTGAGTAACTCTCCCCTTTGCTTCTAGGCAGAAGGAAATAATAGTCCTCTTCCTGCCTGAGGCAAGAGCCTGGCGGAGGTGGTTGAGCGGCCAGTGAGGTCTCTTAAACACTCAAAGGATGATTTTTTACCTGCTATTTAAAAATATAACTGTGCTCAGGTGTGCACGTGCTCAGATGCACGTGTGTATTAGTTTGCACACTTTTGTTGCTCAGTCACTCAGCTGTAAATTTTTTTTCCCCAATTTGCCTTTCAGAATGATAAAATGTACATGCAGTATTTAAAATCTCTAAGAAGACTGGTATGTTTTAATGACTCGCTGTAACTCCTTTCATTAACTAATGGAGTGTTGGCTACATCTTAACCCAAAGAGGTGTTGTGTGAGGGTAATTAAATGGGTCCGTTAAGTTGCCCCTCGTCTAGAAAAGGATTGTCCTCTTTAAACAGTGCAGCGGCTTGTCTGCAGATTGTGGGGTGGGAGTGAGCATAATGCTTTTAGTGATGAAGTTGGCATTTCCCATCTGTTGTACTTCAAACACAGGCCTCCTTCTCTCTACCAATCACAAATATAAAAACTCTGCTGATACTTTGACCACCTGGATTTCCCATCATACCCTGTTTTCACACCTGGAGATTCAGAGCAGACCTTTGATTGATGTTTTTCAAAATACTCTCATAAGATTAAAGGACAGATGAACAACACTTTTCCAAAATTGCAAATGGTAGAATGAGCATTCATGACTTTTGTTACTGCTTTTAGAATTGTTCATGATCTCAGATTCCGGATTTTTCAAAAATGCAATTTTTTTTTGAGCTAAACATTGCACTCTCGGTTGCTGCTTATGTTAACAGCATCAGAGCTAAGATTAAAGTGGTGGGTAGTAGTCGTCCCAAGTTCAGTGTGAAGTTCGGTGAGTTTTATATTCTACTTCAATTAAAATATTTACATGTTCGTGGTTTGCTTTCTCTTCAGGAGCCAGATACCACCTTCATTTGGTCAGCTCGCAGGCTCTGCTAATTGAGTAGTCATGTAAAATACCACTTTGAATCTGTTCTAGGGTATGGCATTATTCCAAATTATTACTAAATGTAGCCATTTCCACAAACCTATCAGCCGCTATCTGCCTTGGTACCAAGCCCAGCTTGGGTTCCAAGGCTGCTTTAGAAAAATGCAGTAGGCCCCAAATTTCCTTTTCTCTCCTTAGTCACTCTTCAAGCAGCAATTTGCCTTATTTTTGCTAAGTTTTTGTTTCCTAAGTTTTAAGAGGAGTGACAGACAAGGTATTGAGCTTTGGTTTCTCTCTAGATACTCTCTGTTTCCTCAAACACAGTACTCTCCCCTCTTAGCCCCTGGTGTGCTGCTGAGGATTACTGGGCCCCACTGGCCAGCTGCTGCCTCACCCCTGCAGAGCTATTTGCTTTTAGGGAGCTAGGAACTAATTCCCTAAGTGTTACATACTTGGAAACCCTTTAGCGTGAACAGGGGTGTAGGAACAGGGACTCTCATCCTTTTCCTGGCATCAGAAAAAAGGACCCTGGCATTTCAATATCCCATTTTTTCCTTCCCTTTTTAGTTCAGATGAGGGAACAGGTGCAGTCTTGTGGCAGAAGGAAAATGACCCTGGCAAGGATTGTTTTGTCTGTTAACTCTGAGTCGGTAAGGGAAGGCCTTTTAAATAATTATTCATATGTTTGAAAGGTCCAGGGCGCAGGGAGACAATTAAATACAAGATCTGGACCATCCACTCCGAACTATGTAGCATTACTAATAAATGTGATAAAAGAAACTTTCATCAGGTTCAGAATGGGGTGTTTGAAACACAAATCCTGCCTTGGTCGTGGGTGTACTTCCTTCTTTCTTTGTGCAGCTTCACAGTAAGTAGCCCGTGTGAAACTGGAACTCAGTGTGGGGAAATAGGACGGCTGGAGGAACCGTCATGTTATTAAGTTATTGCAAATGTAGTGACTGGTGATTTCACACGTACGCATTCCACATTTTACAGGAAGCTCACACATATAAGAAACCATGCCCTGTTGACCCCTTACCACCAGATTTTCCATGGCCTACCTCTAAAATCTAATGCTTGCTTATTTGATCATGTCAGTTGCTCTTCCATAGTGCAGAAGGAATGTGGCCGTGTGAATTTCAAGGGTAAGGAAGCAATCTACGTGTGTCAAGCAAATCTAAAGGACAAAAGAAATTTTTTTCAGTCACTCGCAGCATAGCATGTTCTTCCTTCACTTCACAATGCTTCCTTTGAGATGGCTTTTTTTTTTTTTTTTTTTTTAATGAAACCAAAATAATCTTGCCAGTGGGGTCATGGAAACTTTTACCAACTCCATTTGTTCATAGTCGCCCATCCCTTCTTGTTTTTTTTTCCTTCTTTATAGACAGAAACTTAAAAAAAAACAACTTCTTTTTCCATTATAAAAAGTAATTTCTAAATAAAAGCTTGTAAAAATTTAAACAATGTAAAGGCATACAAATTAAAAAAACATACTCTGTCCCCCAGTCCCCTTTCTTCCAGCCACATTTACTTTTTATGTGTTGGTAGAACCAGAGTCAGTTAGGGTTCCTT